>JAQFXU010000038.1:0-124774 GCA_034693705.1 Spatulosminthurus flaviceps | reverse complement strand
TAGTTGTTTGTAAAATAATTGATAACGTCATCAGTTTGTCAACCCCCACCCTCCCCTTGTCATCAAAAATCAACAGTCTTTGTACCCCCTCCCCCCCCCCTCGGTGCTGACATAATATCTGGACGCCCCCTAAGCACCCAAATATTTACCCACAATATTTAATCCATTAGGCTTTACGGACATTTATACATATAGCTCATTTTAGCATGTACGGTATAGCTATACATGCTAAAAGATGGGAAAATATCAAAGCCAGCTGATAGGAAGGAACCATTTGAATAATCTTTGAAAAGTTCTTCCTCTTTGTTATTAGAAAAAAACGTTTAACCTTCACTAAAAAAATTATATACTCAAAGAATATAAACGTTTCTTTTGTAATAATCTCCCCTTCTTCTAGTCATATAAGAAATATTTTCATGTTTATAAATTATTAAAGCAGCAAAGTCTCAAAGGCTCAAGTTCAACAGACCAAGAAAACGTTAGGGAAGACAAGAAGCGCAGTCACTCACTCTCTCAAATTCAACATTGATAGCGTAGGGATTAATGGAGGCTTTGTATATAAATGCTTTAGCAATACATTTTTATGCTTGACTTTAAAACAGTCCCAAATCTTCTACAAAGTTTCATTAACCATCTTTTTGTCAATGTTACTTTGTGCCTACGCTTTTATAGTACTAAACTGAGTATGTGATAAAAGCTTAAGTACAAATTTAGTAATGAAATTTCTGTACACTAAAAGTAAACAGGAAATTTTCAAGAATCGCTATTTCTTTATAGCTTTCGTGTTTAAAAAATATTAGAAATTTTTTCTTCTGTGAAAAAACCACCATGTGTAGCCACAAGACCAGAGCAAATATCAAGGGCTTTAAAAGATTACAAAAAAGATATAAGAAGGAGAGGAAGTTTACAAAATATAGGGATATAAATATTAGAGCAATACAGATCCGCGTGCTGGCTATACACATTATAACTATAAAGGCTAGGCTGACAAAATGACATTGTTAAAATGGTAAGGGTGGAAGGTAGGAATTCTTTTTTTTTTGGGTGGAAGTATAAGATTTAAGTTTGAGTTTACGGTACTATCGTTCTTGAGTCAAAGTTAAAGTCAAAAAGTAAGTTAAGCTTGACGTTAAAAGATCCTGTAGGATTTGTATTAAGCAAATGTGGGCTTTTAAAAGTTCAGTGGACGTTGACAACGTTGACTATATATTATTTTTTTATATATATAAAAAAGGGTAATTAATTCATGCACAAACTTCCCCTCTCAGCCCCTGATTGAGATTAGGCCCACCGTTAGGATTATATGAGGATAAGTTTTGCTAAGGAATTTCCTACCTCTCCTCCTCTCTAATAAATCTTAGCAATAATCATCTGTGAAACTGTTTATAAAACTAAACTATGTACTAAATATTTTCTCATTTTCATTTAAATTTTCATCATTTAAAAAAAAGCTTTTTTCTTCCCATGATTTTTAGCCTACTAAAGCTAAAAGCAGTAGTTATAGCAAGGAGAAGTAATATTTTACAGTCGAGTCCTCAATTTTGTTTGTTTCAAAAGGATTTTAGGGATTTTTTTTAAACTTCATCAGCCAAACTCCTTAATACAAAGACTTAACGAAGCATATCTGAAACAAAACATTTACAATATCAAAGCTATAGCTCAAACTCTAGGAGCTAACATTCTTGGGAAGGTAACCATCTTGAAATTACCAAAATTTTTTTCCTCTCTCTGTCACTATTGAAATAAAAAAAACCGTAGCTTTTTTTATACGGTACTAAAAAAAATAGTCAACATTAACAGGTCACATTGTGTTAATAGGAAGTAGCAATTATCTCAACATATGTAGTTACAATAGGGATCTTAAGCCAAGGGTTTTTTTGCCTTCCCTGTCATAATATCGTAACACCTGTCACAGAGCTACCTCATGATTTTAACTACACAACTGTATAAGAGGAACAACAACTGCTTCATCTCGATATTCTCACTCAGCTCGCATGACTATACGAGTGAGTGTATAATAATATTTTTTCTTAAACATTTTTAAAAGAACTTCATTTCGTCCTAACGGGATTTTAGTAGAGGAGACATTTTTTATGAAATTAAAAAAAATATTTATTTCTTATTTATATCCTTGGAAGAGACTTGTAGCAAGCTCTCCATTTATTATTCTTTGACTGTGTAGATATATGTATATACTGGAAATGAGAGCCGCCTGTCATTCATTCCTATAATGTTTTCCCCTTATTTTCCATTAGCTTCACTTTTACAAATAAATGTCTACTTTAATGGAGCTCCATCATTCCTGTCAATACTAAAGGAGATGAGGTTCAATAACAAAAATGAGTTCAGAGGGAAAATCATGTATGGTCTCTCCTATAGGATTCTTAGTGTTTTTTCAGAGTGGATTGAGGCCAGGCGGAGCTAATGGATTTTACAAGTTAAGATGAGCCAGTCAAAGATTTTTATTTTAGATGATCCTGGTTTTTAGGAAGTGTGTCTCACTTTTAGTCGGAACTGGATATTAAACTTGATATTTTCAAAAAATTATTGTCTCTACATTTACTCTGCCTCGGTAGAAATAGTAGGGGCGTACTAATTTGAATACTCAACCTAAGGAGATGCTTCTGCTGTCGCCCATGTTTAATGCAATGAATGTATGGAATTCCAGTGGGGTCGTGTTTTTTATTCTCCTCTATGACTCATGCAGCCTGACTCGGAAGGGTGAGGAGAGGGTATAAGAGATTTGAGACAATTACAAGTTGTAAATTAATTCATGGAGACATGTGAGGCCAAGTTAGGACAATGGTATTGTTTCAAACTATGTATAGACAAATGGGAATCCTTTCTGGTTAATTAGCATGTCACTAATAGGAGAGAAATCTCCGAGACTTTTCCTTCTAACATTATTTTCGTGGGAACCTCTCCTAATGTAATATTCGTTTCACTATCACTCGCTCTTCTTTTCTCATGGTCTTTATACATACTTGCATCTACTATTATTGCTCAAGTCAAATAAATCTCCATACGTCACAGTTACCTTTAAAGAAAATATTTTTTCCCTTCTATACTTGTTTTCAACAACAATGAAATAGCATCCTTTTCAATGCATTTATGCATATATGCTGCCCTAGAAAATGGCCCTATAGTACAGTAAAGGAAGGAAAATTAATTCCATGAGTGGTGTTTCAAATTGAAATTCACATAGAATTTGATGTGTATGCCAAAAGAAGAAGGGCCCAAAACTCTTGGTTTGATGACAAGTTCATAAATCATGAGTTTTTAAGCCATGGAATGTAAACAATGTAACTCAATAGCTCTGTCATTAACATCAACAAACATCATATGGGATCTTCCTAAATTGTTACATCCTTGGATGTAGAGCTATTGTTAATTAGTCTTGTATGTCACACTCATGAAGAGCATTTTTCTCTCCAACGCCTATTTCATATTTTAACCTCATATCTTCCCCAACTTACTTGTAAACCTCCCTCTGAGACCCCATAAAGTTCCCATATGCATATTTTATCCCTACCTTATTTACTATATCTACAATCTTAAATGATACACTGATAAAAATCAAGGTATCAGACAAATTTAATCCGATTATATTACACGTAACAAAACTCAATAGAAAAAATACTTGGCCCAGAAATGAAATAAATGTCCTTTACAGTCAGAAAAATGAGCCAATCCCAATTAAAATACATAGAAATTGCTTCAGTTTTTACAAATAATTTTCTTGCTTAATTATTTACAAATAAATCCCTCTTGTCTCGGAGTTGACAGTTGAAGTCATAGATATTTTTCAGATTAATTTTTTTCCATCTTTTCTATACTATACGGCCATATAACTCTTGCTACAATATATATATATATATAGCCATAGCTAAAGCATTCCAAATCCATTAAGGTTATCTGTATACTTTGAAAGTGTGGACAATTTAATTACGGAATAATATATTTCAGTCTACATAATAATAATAAATATACACACACACAAATAGCATAAGGATTTACAGAACTATAGATTTTTCGTATAGGCCACAAAAAAACTAAAGTCAGATTTATATTTATTACGTGTGACTTGTGACAGCTTGAGACTATATGAGAACATGTAATTATGAAAGTCAGCCTTTAATTGAGGACAACCCCCGAAATCAAAGTTAAATGGCGTAAGCTTCATAGCCCTGTCATTGATATCAGAGCAAGTATTACTTTACACGATCATCATCATCTCTCACAATATCTAATATAGTTTTGGCAAATTCTTTATTCTGAACAGTTACACATTGGTATGCACATGTTCTGCATACCTTTTCCCTACACTCACTTCCAACTTTTATGAATGGAGGGGTAAAAAGGATAAAAAAAACAAGAGCTGAAAGGAAATCATAATGTGCTTTTTTTAAGCTTTTGTTTGTTATTAAAATTCTTTCAATACATTATTAGTGCAGTAACACCTGACTCACTCTCTATATATATACTTATATAATAATAACCTTAGGGCTGGTATAGGATAGATATTAGAAAGGAGGCCTTTTCCAAGATCAACCAAGGCTAGGATTTTTTCTTATATATTTTAATAGTAGAGAGAGAGAGAGAGAGAGAGAAACTGCCATACCCTACACCTTTTTGTAACGGTTCAGTGATCGGATCTGGTGCATGCAATCCACCATCTTTCACTCTATTACAAATCCTATGGTATATAGTAGACATTTATCAGGAGATAAAACCTCCTTAGTGCTAAAGCTATATGTATAGTGAGCCTTATTTAAATCTAATACTACTACTACTACTACTCCCACCCCAGCACACAAAACTCCACTCAGATTTTTAAACCTTTTCAGTATATATTTTCTTATTACCAAACCTTATTCTTTGACGATGTGTAAAAGTAGTTTGAGTCATGAAGTAATAGCCATATTGCTTAGTCTCATAATTTATTGTGCATCTCTTACTTACTTACTTACATGCACCATAATAATTTAAGATTTATGAATTTAATTCTTCTCCTACACTAAAAACTCATTCATTTATAAAACTGTACTTCTTTTTTTTTCTTGTCCATCTTCCAACATCTGCATACCAATGTTAACTGTCATTTGTTCTATTGTATTAGCACAAATATGTAGATATATAGCTATATGTAGACCTGAACTATATACACATTACAGTGAGTTTTATCATGTGGATTTAATACTGTAAGCTCCTCCACACCACCATGGCACAGTTATTTTTTTTATTCACACACACACACAGTTTGGTATAAGTTGGTTTCAACTCTTGAAGAAGATTGTGCAACAGGAACCATCGGCACCCTTCACACATCATTAAATTTCCCTTAAAATTTCGACCCTATACCTATAAAAAAATATTGAGCTTTTGTAATAAGTCAACCTAAAGGACATGCCCGCTCAGATAAAACCATACACAAGTTATTTATACACGCTTCTTGAGCAATATCTTGGTACTATTTCATGTAGGATTTATTATATTAATTTATTAATGACAACCATTACACTTTCTACTATATTTCCAGTAAAAGCAGTTCAATTTTTCAGCTATGCTTTAAAGTCCATAGTGTGGACTTGCTTAGAGACTCCATAGGTTTTTCTCTTCACTAATCTTCACCCCCTTCTCAAAACCCTGGATTTTGAGAAGGTGGTGCGTAATTTTTATTGAATACAATTATGATTGCAATCATAATTTTCTGCACTAAAATTCCGTTAAAATCCAAAAGGAATTTTAAGCAATAAAATAATTTGAAGGAAGTTTCCTATACCAAAAAGTCAATTAAAACTTTAACAGAGACAGAGGTAATGGAAAACCTGACAACATCGTCCTAGAAAATAAATTCAAGTGTGATTTTTTCTAATTTAAAAATAAATTCACAAAAAGTGTGACATGAGGAACCAAAATGCCTATGACAAAAAAAACGAATAGGAACCAAATCGCAAAAAAATTCACGAATATCATTAATTATGAGTAGTTTTAAAAATTCCATGTACACTTATGCTTACAAAGAGTAGAAGAAGAGAAGAAGAAGAAGAAGAAGAACGTGTCAAGAATCTTCCTCTTCCTTGCTCATATGGAAAATTCTAGGGTAAATTCCACCACATGTAAATGTACGTAAGAAAAAAAAGCGCTCAGAGTGATAACATGTGAAAGTGCTGTGACCGGCATTTATCAAGCCCTAAAAAATTCCTCCTCAAATAACAGACACTATATGGGCAGTTGGACTTGGTTAAGAAAGGAGATTCGTCAATTGTCAACTGAAGTGAAGAAAAAAAGACGACAGCGACATGCACCAAAAACAGTCAAATGTAAATCGTTCCCCAAAAAGTCAGCATGGAATTGAGCATTAAATAGGCATGAGATAGATCCTATTCTTCATAACAAAACTCAATATCCTTCCTCTACCTTACTCCATTATAGGCCTATATATTCCTCAGCTTGAAAAGGCCTCGAAAATACATGCATTTGAATCCATTTAAGCCCCACGTACTTGACAAATCTTACCTTTGCCTCAGCTTCTATACAGAGACACATCAAAACAAACGCATAAAAATTTCAAAGCAATAAAGTAACAAAATCCATTGTAAATTGTATAGGAGAGCTGTATTGCGGAATAGCGTCAAAAACCAATCTCAGAGAGAGATGTATTTTCTCTCATATAAAATGGACACTTGAGACCACGTCAGATCTGCTATGCTATTTCTCATTTAAAGTATGACACCACTACAAATAATCCTAAGCTCACCTCCAATGTTAAATGCATACGACTATGATAAATGATTTAGTCTCTCTTGATTTTATTACACAATTTTGTCACCTCGTAGCATTGATTCTTCTCTGTGTATGATAAATCATAAAGAGATTCCCAATCCATTACAAAATACACTACAATAATATTTTCCAATATAATTTCCCATTTAAATCCCATCACTCAGATTTTTTCTATAGTGGGGTAAGTGAAACCTATAATCTTCCATGTACAATTAATTACAGTGTTTAAATATTCAAAGCACCAAAGGAAATTCATATACAACGCTGTAGGTTATTTATGTTCAATGAACTAGTACATTTATTGGGGCAATGGTATATATTAGAGTGTGTGTAGAAAAATTGATTCTTTCACAAGTCTAGATTTTATTGGGAAATTCATTGAGATTTTTATGGTGGAATTGCTTCACTCAACTCTGACTCTCCTCAGCATAGTAAGAGATTATAGTGGACGAGAATCGTTCCGGATTTCTAAGCAAAAGCAGAGGTGACTTCATTTTAGACTTTTCCACAAGAGCCGTCCTATAAATAGTAGTGTATATAGTCAGAGCTACAAAACTCTTGCTAATAATGTCATTAGAGTATATACATGTAAAGTAGACGGGGAAAAAATTCTAATGGAAATAATAGGAAAAAAATTGACGATACGGCGACTGACTCTATACATACAGAGCAATGGTCATTGGGTATGTGTCAAGAAAAATAAAGTTGTTGAGAATTTTGAAATAAGACGGTAAAAATATGAGACGCTGTTATTATTAGGCCTGTAATAGACATAAATACTAGAAAAAAAATATAAAGGGAACTTACCATGAGAAATCAGAAGGTTTTGAGCAGTAATCCAAATGAAGATAAAGAGACTGGCAAGACTCCTCCGCTCACTCGGACCTAACTTTCTATGTATCTTCATGTTTTTTCATTAGATTTTAACAACTTAGTAAAATTCCTATAATTTGGCATTTCACACACAATCCTTTATGTTTTATCCTCCTCGTCTCTACAGTAGTAGCAGCTTTTTCACCATTTCTTTCACCCCCACAGAGTAAACTTTGTTTTAAGGTTCCACTACAAATCAACTTCCCTTTAAAAAAATCCAACTTTTTTCTATGTGATTGGAAAAAACTTGATTCTTTCTCTTTACAAGGGAAGGAAATCACAAATTATAGTCAAGTTGCTTCCAGAAGTAAAGATCCTCAAGGAACACCACTCAAATTCAGTTGTCTCCACATTGTTATTTCCATAGCTATTTTCCCGTTGTCATCAATCTTCTATTTACTTTTCTCATCCAAGTAAATCTTGAAAATCTTCCAGCCCAAAATGCATATGAAATCTGCAATAATTAAATAAAAATCACATTTTTTAGTTTACATGCATCACATACACACACACCAATCAATTATTTTTAGCATCATTGAATGTCCCCGTAAATTCATCATTGGAAAAATGTAAAGAGAAATTAAACTTTTCTGGACTTGATTTTAAAATTCAGAGACATTTTCTACATTAGAAGATTACATTAGAAAGACAAAAGGGTTTGGCTAAAAAACTAATCGTAGGTTGCATTCCGTGGTTCTATCATTTGCTTATATTCAATTCGTTGAGTAACAGTAAATTGGGAATTATTACCGAAAGGTAAGGAGCGGAAAAAAACAAGGATTTTTTTCCCTTCAACTATCCTCGTGCTCGTAAAAGCAAATAAATAAAACTCATGGTGTTATTCACATTTGGGATTGTTACACAGCGTCAGGGGAATTTCATCCCTATAAATACATATAAAGAAGTAAGGTAAGCTTTTGTATGACGGAGTAAGTGCCCTGTTGATTTCATAGTCATTACATAAGCAAAATTATCTAGGGAATTTCATAAACAATGCTCATTACTTAACAAGGTAGTAGTAGTCGTCGTCGAGCATGTGCATTTATTCAAGAGAGAGAGAGAGAGAGAGAGAAAATAAAAAAAGTTTTCTCACTTGTAAGATATGTGAAAAATAATCAAGAGTTATAGTTGAGAATCTATAAACGTGAATGAAAAATCCTACAAATTAAACTTATTTTTCTTTCCCTTCTCCTCTCTCCATACTGTAACCCTCTCAAAGCCTGAGGCTCCTTTAGGAAAAGTATAGTGTTTAACTAACTACAGCCAAAGGAATGACAAGAGTTAAAGATTTTCCTACTTGTGTATTCACCAACGGGGCTTGATCAATTTGAAAAAAAACATGTATAAAAAATGTAAATAGACACAGAAAGTTATTCCCATATTGTTTTGAGAAAATAAAAAAAAATCCCCAAATCAGATTTGTGTAATGATGAAAACCACAAATCAACAAGTTAAGCTAAATTAAATGAACGTGGAGTAAAAGTACGGCTTTGAGTTCTCTTCATCTACACATAGCTTTATGAGCTTGTACAGGTCTACAGTCTCGAATGTATATAAGGACGTAATTAATGTGAAGTTAACATCTGCAAAGGAGCGTAAAAATTACGTTTGCAAGGCATGAACTGCTCTTTCTTTAGCTTTACAAGAAGACGAAGAAGAAGAAGAAGAAAAAAATCCAAACTAAATCAGCTTAATTTTTTCCTTCTTATGTACCTTCTCATAAGAAAAAAATTTAGAGAACCATGCTAAATGATATACTTTATTTCCCCATCTGTAACTGCGTTTTGACGTTGGGAAGAGAAAAACTTATCACTGGAACTCACTCATATGATAAAGATCACCCACACTTACAGAAATACATACAACACACGACAAACTATCACACGCATCATATTTTCGTGTCTTGAGAAAGTGTTTACACATGCACGGATTTTTTCTATGTATCCTCCAATTTTAATGTTCTACCCTACCTTTGTATTCACAGGCGTGTAGTAGTTACGTGGAGATTTCCCTTTGGCATATGAACTTCTTCTATAATAAAGGGAGTTGGAGCGAAGTCATAGTAAGTAATCTTATTACAAAGGAAATCCAAGGGGACTCAACATATTTTTATAAATTCTTTTGATTTTTTTTTCTTGCTCAAATCAAGTTGAACTTGGAGCATGGGAGGGTGGAAGTAAAATCTTGAGAATTTTTCAACAACGAAGATGAGCGATTTTGGAGTAGCAGAGTATAAATATTATGTTCCTTGTCAATGATTAACATATGGGGACTTGACAATTTTGCATAGGTGTCAACTCGTAGGACTTCTTCTGGGGCAATGAACATTAAAGTAGTAATTTCCAAGGATGTGGATTTAAAAAAAGGATTAGATGATAAAACGGCGATTGTTCCACAATAAAAGTTGTCATGTGCTCAATTTTTTCCACAAGTCTAGAATAATAATTTCCCTCATCTTAATAATTCCGTAAAAGTTTTAACATTTCTTATAATAATATTGTTCAAGTACGGGCTGTGAAAAGTTTCACTTCCAGTTCCTATGTGTTTACAAAGATGACAATAGAGTAAATAGTAATAAGAGAAAAGTCTCAACCTAAATTTTAAAACGTGGAAATGTGAGGGACCCGCAGTCCTTGTAGTACAGAAGGCTTGGAGTTTTACAGATATTCAAATTGACAATGAGATGATTCCAGTTTACAAATAACAATAAAAGTTAAAAAGAAAGAAGAATTTTACAGTTGTAGTTGTATTAGGAGAACCACCATTTTTTTCAAGAGCATTCATAAAAACCAAGGAGGTCAGGGTAGGGTTAGGAAGTCACTACACACGGCTCTGTTCTGAGTCTCTGTAGAAATATTAACAATATAAACATAGGATTCTTAGCTTAGTCATATCCTCCTGAAAATTCCCTATACAAGAGCCTCGGCCTTCCTATATGATAATTATATATGAAAATCACAATTATTCCGATGTATACACGTACGTAGGGCAAGTACGGCTAATTTTACATTCATAATTATTAGATCAGTTCAAATAGAAATTTCCCGGAGTCACTCCCCTCCAATTTTATATGTATCATTACACAAGCATGAAATTCACTTCCTATAATAGGAAGAAGCCGGAAAAGGATTCCTCTGTATCCATTTAATTTGGGCGATGAAGAATTTTATTCTTCAAGTATAGCTACGTCATTGAGAGCTTTAGCTTTGACAAACAATTTCGGTCCTTCTTCAAGCTCAAGCTTCTTTCTTAGTACGCTATAATGTATAAACACTATGAAATATGGTGAAAAAATACTTGAAAACAAATGAATTTTGAATGAGAGTCTTCCTTTAAATGATAATGTGTTTCCTCTCTTATGTTTTTCTATGTATGCGCTAATGTTTTTCCACACACGTGTCAGTAGCTTAAACATATACAATTACTCCTACCTTGTCCATCCCTTGAGTATTGCAGGGGTAAAAAAATTTTAGCATGTATTATTATTATACCTTAATGAAATACAGAGGGTGCAATTTGGGATTTTATATTACAGTTAATTGCTCCGACCATAATAACTTTTCGAGTTTACGTAACATTCCTGTATAAAGTTACGGTTATTAAAAACTAACCTCTCATCTGGTATATCAAAATCATTGGGGTATGCCTGGCAATATACATATTTGGGGAAATGAAAATTTCAGCTGATCGCCCATTGATGAAGCGGAAGCTATAAATTAATGTTGGTTTTTTTTTAGGATAAAATAATGAATGTTTTTTGAAGTTTTTAATACAAGGGTATGAGTTACAAGCTCCTATGGATCCCTCCCTTGTGGTGAGGATGGGAAAATAATGGTATAAGTGGGCTTTAAAAACAATTTCCTAATAATTGACGGCTTATTTAATTACCTCAAAAATGAGCGTTTGACAGTTAAATAGAAGAAGTATTTGGCTGGGAGTAAATTAGGAAAATTGAGCATAGAGAATGGCTCCGTGTATATTCCAATATGAGTAAAATAATAATTATAGGTCTCTCCTTACCACCACACTTTACCCCAGCTATGTAGGATTTCTTAAAGAGCCGTATCCTAATTATTCTTAGTTTTTCATTAGAAAGCTCGTTGAAAAAAAAGCATGAAAAAACGTTAAATGGGGAAAAGTGAAAATATTCCATTGTTTTTACACAAGATATGCGCTTTTTTCCTTGTAGTCATATAGAGTCAAAGAGAAGCAAGGAGGAGGAATGTTTTTTTTCTTATGCAAAAAATGAATTCAAAATTTTGCACTTAGTCCTCACTGTACAGTAGTAGGTGGAGCATTTAGACTGGAGTATCTGAAGAATCTGAAGAAGATCATCATCATCACCATCATCATCAATCACCTCGTTAAATACTGACTTTTCCTTCTGACTCACTCTCATACCTTTTCCTAAATACCTACCTATTCTCATCTCTAAGGATTTTGTCAGGTAATTATATCAAGGTTTAGACCTCTAAAGATACCACAGTCTAAATACTTGGAACTCTTATGGAGACAGCTCTTCTGTATAAACAGATGAGTGCGAGGGTATGTGGAAGCGTAGGGGTAGTTTTTACTAGAGCGATATATCTCTTTTCTTGTAAGATTGAAAATTTCCTCGTAAAAATTATGAGCTTTTTTTTTATTTTCAATGGAGGAAAATGAGCTTTTTAAAGTACATATACGTGATAGTGTTGAGCACGTTGGTAATATTACAGATGTTAACATTATTATTTTACAGCTCCCTTCCGCTTGCTTCTTTCTTTCATTTTTTCCTCTTTTGCTCCTTCTGCATCTTCGATCTTTAACTTGTAATAGCCATCATATTTTTTTGATGAGTCCTTCACGAATTTCCTTTCTTCCTGTGTGTGTGTGTGTGTGTGTGTGTGTTTGTGTGGCTCTATTCTCTCAAACCCTTGCAATGTTTTGTGTATATAAGTTTCAGTAAAAGTCAGTAGCTTTGAAACACTTTCAACCTGAAAAATATTTTATTCTCTACGATAACATATTATAATAAAAGCATGTAATGAAAGGGATTTTTTTGAAAAAATTAAAATAAAGCGGAAGTTTCCTCTTGAAAGATACCGACTCATCCCTGAAGTTAAGTACATTTAGTTGTACATAGGATGACAAAAGATGATAGTAAAATCCACATTTTTTAAAACCATCTGCACGCAAATGTACTTTCGCACTTTAAAATATCACTTACATTCCTCCTCAAAAATTTTGCTCCTGATGCATGCAAGAATTTAAATTTATTGTGGAGCTTCCATTGGAATTTATGGTTACGTTAATCACAAGTTAAAATCCTATCTGTAGCGTTATACACATAGACATAAATGTAAATATTAAATATCTACTACACTACGGAAAGAAAACTACTCCAGAATTTTCAAGCCATTTTTCCCCCTAAATAAGAATTCCTAAACAACATTTTAATTTCAATGAGACTCATGAATGAGGAAAATTAAATCATTTACTTAAAAAATTCATTCATGAATAATCTCAGGATTTATGAAAATGTCATTTGTAATGGAGAGGACATACATATAACATTATAAGATAAGCCAATATCTGGGATCGTGACTGTCACAATTAATTATTATAGCTTTTAATTGGAAGGTAAATTATGGAAATGGGAAGGTTTTTCAAAGGAATTGTAATAGTAGTAGCTCAAGCATATAGATTAAGCTCCCATATAAAATGTTAAACCACAGAGGTAAAATACTTTTTCAAGAAATGTGTACACACAATTCAACGGTGCCTAAAAAAAAGTGTGCACAAAGGGAGAAGTGCTAGAGCTCCCTTGTAAATCCTTCCATCTTACTGTATATAAATGTACATAGAGAAGTGCAGAGCAGTGTGTGTGTGTATGTGTGTGAGTCTGAAACAAAGCGAAAATGTTAAGAATAAGGAATGAGAGAATATAAAGGAATATCAGGCTCAGAACTCTTGAATTTTCAATCATTTACACCACTTCCAATCTTATCCTTTTCTGCCCTGTTTTTCAAGCTCCAAATCACCTTTTCTATGTTCTTCTTCATAGCACCAACCAACATCATTTAATTCTTAAGTACTACATGCTTATCTTTTTGTTGTGTAGTCCCAAAGGAAAAATCACTTAGCTGAGACAAAGCTCTACTCCCCAAGTAATACAGAGCAGTGCATAAGGGAAACATAAGAATATAAAGTCCATGTGGAGCATTAATGTAAAGATCCCTGCTGATCCTGCATGATATGCTAGTTAATACAGTTAGTCACTATGCTCATGTACATACATATATAATGGTGAAATGAAAAAAAAATAGATTTTTAAAGTCCCTCATAGACTCTAGTAGTATGTAATAGTAATAGTTTAGAGTGAGTATATATGAAAAGAATTAAGAGACTTTTCTTACCACTCACGCATATAATTACAAAGAGTAAGTCAAGTCTTTCCCCTCTTGAGTAAAGAGCAGGAACCTACGAAGACGTAAAGATTTGCATTGTTGGTACATTTCCGTCGTCATCGTCTTCCCCAATGGTAAATGTAGTAAAAGGATTAATGACATAGTCCCTACACCAATTCTTTTCTACAGGTTGATATTTCCGTGCGTTTATGGGCAAAAACTCACAAGTAGTTCACTCCTATTTCCTCACTATAACACACACACACACACTATAATTCATCCAGGCTCTTATTTGTCATTGAAGGCTTTGCAATTTTTCGTTTCCTTTTTTGCTTGTTTTTGGTCCCAAAATTCCTACTCCTTTTTTTCTTCTATATTATTATTGTTATTATTTTTATTTTTATTATTATTATTTCTATTTACCTTTTTAACTCTCTTATTTACACTAATTTATTTAAAAAAAGTGGTTCATTTTTCATGGGAGATCCCTTAATAATAATGATAATAATTGGAGGAGAAAAAACTCATAAATTATACTCACACCATAGACAATGGCTATAGATCTTCCTATGTAACTTTATAACCAAGATTTATATCCTCAAGCAAAGGAGTTTTTAAAAGCAAATTTTCACCCGCCGGTATACAATTTACTTTTGCCTTATATATTATCAAATTTATAGAATTTTACCATGTAAATACATAATCTTCGGAAGAGAGAGAGAGAGAGAGAGTTAATTGGCCAATTTCGATTGCATAATAAACAGATCATAAATTGAACGTCAGTTTCTAACTTTAAAGATTATAACACACACAAGTCAGTTGAGATTCCTACGCTACACGTATTTCTCCATTGATAATTATTAAAAATTTAGAACGTTTTTTTCACTCTTGGGAATCGTAAATAAATTCCCACAGTTTTTCTTGTTCCGAGGAAATGATACGGAAAGTTAACAAAGTCATAGGAATTTTGGGTAATATTGTGGACCTAAATCTTGTATGTCACAAAAGGTAAACAAAATGACCCAGTTATATAGAATGCTAAAATCTGGGATTAACATTACATGGTGAATATATGGCTATAATAGAATATACAAGTAGAAACTTTGTATCTTAATCTAATAGTAAGGCCCAAGAGAAATGTCACATTTGAAGTTGTTAAATGATGAGAGAAAGAAAAAAACCAATTAACTCACTTGTTTTTAATAATACGTGTAGAACCACTCTCTACGTATACGGAGGAGATAAGGCCCTTTATTACAATTTATTCCATTTAATTTACGACCACAAATACTCCCTCGTATATTGTCATTAAACTATATGCTTCGAAAAAAGCCAAGTTAAAAAATATGGTGGTTGTACAACTTTAATGCTATAATATCATAGCACATAGCAATAGACCCTTGTTGCATGTATAGAGTAGTCTAGGTATGTACATACCGTGTAAATGAGCGTGTATACACGTGGAATGCTATTTTTTCGTAATCCACGTAATTGAGAATGTCTCTCCAAAATTGAGGATTTCTTACAAGTGTATAGCTCTCCATATACTTTTAGCATGTATAAAATATAGCTTTAGCCCATCAAGCTCTGTCATCATCAGGTCCTTCTCTTACATTGCGAGTTTTTTTTAAGTTTCAGTAATATTAGCAATATATGATGATGATGGTGATGATGGTGACGATGATAATGATGAGCATGGAAATGTCAAGTTAGGGGGAAGTACAAGTGCTGATGGGTAACCACATGGTACAAGTTAAATATGATTTGCTAGTTGTTTTCAACGTTTTGCTCCGTGCTCAAGTGTGAACATCAATTTAAAGGCCTCTACTCTTATCTCCCTCATATGCTTGTCCCTAGATCCTGTGAGGAGTAATGATTATAATTAAATCTTCATCTCTCCTATACCTACAAATATCTAACCTATATATTACGAGAATTTGGCTCCCTCCAATCTATAAAATTCATATAGTTTTTATCTATCTTCTCCGTATATATAGTCTATACACACTGTTAAAGAGAAGATGAAATCCCAATGGAAAAGAGCCAAGCTCACTGTACAATACTATAAGTGTAAAAAAGAGAATCAAGAGTTACTCCACTGACCTTAAAAAATTCCGTCTTTTTCGACCTACAGCTGCGTTTCTATCAGCCCAACATCTTTTAAAGAGAAGGTCCGATACTTTATGTATGACCACTCATTACTCATCCCAATTCAGCTCCCGTTAAACCATCTCTTTAATTATTAGCAACAGTTTAACAAGACGATTATTATAGTCGACTCTACATTTCCCTATCATTCCCGCCTATACAATAGTAAGTAATAATGGCAAATCCTAAATCTACAGTGCCTGGATATAATTACTATAATATATCATGTACCATGTAGTTGCAATTCTATCAAATCTTTTCCATATTCAAAAGCCCCTGAAATTTGAGAAAAAAAAATTCAATTCAACCTTCCCTCTTTGCCTTATTCAAAAGCAACTTTTCAAGTTGAATTATTGTTCAAGAGCCTTTAAATCTTTTCAAGTGTAATTCCCTCTTTAAATATATATAAAAAAAATTTGATAGTATAATAGCTTAATGGGACTTTTGGAAATTCAATGAAATAAAAAATGAGGGAAGTTACCTTTTTTTCATAATTTTTTTCCTCTTCATTATTTGTTGTCCCCACAAAACTCTTTACTTTTCAAGATACTATCAAATATATAGCCCGAGAATTTTCTTTCTCTCCATCCAAAGTAGTTACCAATTTAGTTCAGCTAAAACTGTATAGGATTACATGTAGTAGATAGTAATAAAAAGGCGGTTGTACATTATCACTGTACAATGAGTCATTATTACTAATATGAATGGCTCTTTATTAAAGGCTGGTCTTTCTTAAAATAGTACCTGCCCTGGTATTTCCAATACTGCAATGCTTTATTTATGGCTGTATATTGGGAACATTAAATTGAACAATGAGGCCCGAAAGGGTTAAAAAATTCTTAGAGGATGCAGACGTGTAGGGGATGTGAAGACAATAATTAGTATTTATCACATATATAAACCACTCTATATAAATAAATGACTTTTACCAGCAAGCGAAACGATTAAATCACCCCAGGAATCCTTAAGATTCATCTCATCACAATTGAGGAAATCAACTTCCAATTAAACAATCCAATGAAATATTAGAGCATTAGAGGGTGTAGATGAGTAGATAATAATAATTATATCTTCATGCTATTTTTTTAAAGGTACTATAACTATACATAGAAATATATATGTTCAAATGTGAAACGTACCGATTTCAATTATTAGAGCATTTTTCGTATCAGAAAGGTCCATCCAATTAGCAATCGTATATATTTTCTTCCGTAACTTATTAATTCTTCTTTTTTGAAGATCCTTATATACTGATATAGTTAACACAGTTATATATGGGAGGATCCAAGCCAACAAAAATATTTGCTTTTTTTGGCTAATAATAATAAGTGTTTGAGAATATGTTGCACTAAAATTTCAATGATAATGGGAGTTTTTTTTCTTTACTTATAAAGTTATTATTGCCTTATTTACACTTGAGTTCACAAAAAAATTAGGGGAATTTCCCTCACAATTGAATATGTATAAAGTTGGAGTAGTTTTTTGTTGGAGGTAGGACTGTCAGTAAAACAAACTGGTTTTTCACACAAGTAAAAAGCTTACAAATTGCAATGTATACTTTCTCCAGCTATGATAAAAGTTCTTATAGAGATTTTCAAGGAGGAAGATTCTTCCGAGGATCTTCTTCATTCAGCAGCACAATGGTAATTAATTTGGAAGTAAAAGTCCCTTTTAATTACCTAACATCCCAATTTCCAAGAGTTTTCGCTGTGTCACAAGAGAGTCTGTCTATAAAAAAACAGTGTTTTTTTCTGAAATCCCATGGGCTGACGAATTTGACCCGCAGTTAACTCACATTTCCCCAAAGTTTCTCATCTTTACCTGAGTGAGTACTCTTAAACACGCAGGGTAATTAAGAGAGTTGTTCCCATACAGAAAAGTACACTATGTGAAACTAAATATGAGCCAGCTTTTTTTTTTACTTCTGTGTAGACACACAAGTAATTTGGAGAACTTTTGAAGAAAAGAGTTGGAGTCTATTTTGGGGCTAAGCACTATAAAATTTCACTTGACTGATGAATCTTGATTGTATATGTAAATGGGATTTTGTTGAACGTTGAACTAAAAGATACTTGGATCTTTGATATTTTTCTCACAATTCTCCAAAATGAGAATAAGAAAAAGTTGAGTGTTTCTTAATAGTAGAGTCTTGACCACAATGATAGGAATAATTGAAAAGAGTTGGTTTCCAACTTTTTATTATTATAACTACTTGGAAAGAACCAAGAAATGGTTAAAGACTGTGGTTAAACGGCAAAGTAAATAAGAATGGAAAAATCCTTGTAATAATAGGACTTGAGATGGAATATTATTGAATGGAATACACTTGTGGATTTTCTGAGACCGAGGAAAAAAAGGCATGTTTCTCCGTCAAGCGGTAAGGATGATGTGAGGATGGTGGAACCCTGAGGATAAGGCAGTTGCTAAACTCTTTAGGTTTTTGGTGGGTTGTCAAAAAAGGGAGGCATAGGAGTATGTAGTGAGAGAGAGAGAGACAAGGAACACGCGAGTTAACCACAGGACTCTAAATTCTTGAATGTTGAGTGCCTCAGATTAATCAAGATTGCAAAGAGAGAAAGAAGTAGAAAAACGTACAGGTGAATTTTTCCAAATGAATTTCAAGTGCTAAAACTTCATCTACCCCACACACACAGTTTCAAGGCATATTTTCTTAATTTGCTCCCTTATTATATTCTCTCCTTCTTCCTTCACCCTCCTCCATATCTTGGATTTTTCTCTCTCGAATTCTTCTTAAAATTCACAATTATTTAAAAATCCAGGATGCATGCTAAAATCAACTTCAAGTCAATTCCTATGTACTATTAGAAACAAAAGGTATAAATTTAGACAGATAATATTATGTATGCATTTCTTCTACCTTGGTACTCTCCTCTCTCACAGCACGTGCATAATAGTAATGTCTTTTGGAAGAAATAGACAGGTAAATTTTATTATGATCCATTCAATCAACCTCACGATCAGAGCTCCTTTCCGTCTCTTTAACCTAAAAGATTTTTTTATATTCATACTTTGCAAGATAACAAAGTTCCTATCTCCAATCCTATTGTTATTTTCTACCTTTAAATTGCAGCATCTTTAGCCCAGCATCAGGTTTTTTTTCATGGTTCATGTGCTCCTACAAGTGTTGGGACTTCCTTTTTCAAGTACATAGTAAAAATACACTGAAAAATTAACACCATAGCTGGATAACATTTTAATTGTGTATGAGAATATATATGTATTTGTATCAAAAATTCCATGTGTATTTTTAACAATTTCTTCCCTTTTTTAGTTCAACCCTTGTACCTCTGTACATGTGCGTAACTTTTTCTCATAAACTCATCTTGAAAGAGGAAAGTTCCATATTGACGGAGATGTTCAATCTATTTTTTAAGAGGAGGAAGGGCAAATCTGTTGAAAGCCAAGTGTGGTGAAAAATTTCAATAGTTTTTAATACGGTGGACTTTAGTATACTCCACGATTCGATAGGATCAATTCCATAGAAATCATATGTAGGTACATATATTCAACACTATCGTGTTCTTCCGGCAAGTTAAAAGATTCACCGTGGGCTTTAAATCCGGCTTGAGTGTTACACATGATAGCAAAATGGAAGGAGAAATCATGGAAAAATTGTGTGTAACAAAAAGGAACACTTTCAGTTATAGTTCAAGTTTATGCGTAATTTTTATTATGTATGTTATGTGCAACTTATATCGAATTATAATGAATGTGACTTAAAATTAAGCTTTTACAAAATAACAAATATAGCACTACAGAAAAAAACCTGTTATTAGTATTGGATATTCGCCACGATTTTTTCGAAACTTGCTATTTTTATGATGGTACGGTTCGTCTGATAATTGTGTTAGACACAATCAGAAAAACTAAAAGACATTAAAAGTGAACTCGAGGAAAAATTACAATTAAATAAGAGTAATGAACATATTTATTACATTTACCAAATATGAAATCAAAGATAAGGAGCTTTTACAACAGATCATGCTGTTTTTGTTCATAAAAGTTGGGGAGATGTAGTTTCATTTACTATATATATACTTCTTCATTGTAAATCAGCGGCCAAAATCGGTGGTGTAGTGAACTGTTGCATTATTTCCACGTGGATTGGCCAAGGTGTAGTGCATGATTGTTGATATAAAAAATCCCGAGCTTGTAATAAGAAATATTTGAATTGCGACAATTCTGGACTCAATTCAATCATCTCAATATAAAACTATGGTGACAGTGAATAGAGGCAAAAATAGTGTTGTAAATTCATTACGCTCGTCTATACACAAGACCATACAACATATAACCTAGCTGTAGAATTTCATTCATTTTTCAAGGGCTATGTGTCTAGCTATACATGTAGGAATATGTAATAAAGGATTCATCTTTCTCCATTCACAATATCTTTTTTCACATACAGAAATGAATAGTAAAAATTGTTTTTTGATAAGATGCCAATCTGATTTGAAATATTTTACTCATGAGACAAAACTTTTATCTTTACCCCATCATTACATGCATGTGGCATTGCATTGGTGCAATCAAAGTTGCTCCTAAAGCAAATTAAACATGAACTTTAAAATGAACTTTCTAAAAAAAAGTCTGTATTAAAAATATTTAGGAAGCGGTTTATTTTTTATGGTAGATATATAGGTTGGCAATAAAATATTTTTGCTGTTTTATGTCTATACACTATATATACATATGTACAATTATACCATCTTCAGCTTCAGGGTGGATGCCAGTATTAAAGAGTATGTTGAAAGCACATAAAAATATGAGTCAATAACAATTTAACTTGTACCATCCACGAACCATGCATATAAATCTCTAAAGAGCAGAAATGGAAATTAACTAGAAATTTATGTAATCTAGTATTTCCTAATGGATATAAATGTAAATCATGGAATTTAAGCGTCCTTTCTTCTTGCTATACTACACGATGAAACAACAATAAAATGCTGAAAGGATAATCCTTTTATGTAACTTTAATATAGAAAATGTATGACATTTATTCTGTAAACTCACCCCAGAAAATAATAGTATTCTTATGCGCATACACAGCTCATGCTTCATCTACCATCCCTGCGTAAATCATATACATACCATGCTATTTGAATTGATTGAAATTCTGAAGATGATCATACAGACTTGATAATTTAAATTATTTCCACAAAAATATGTTCTTTCATTTAAATTTTTATTCATCGTTGCGATTTGTAAATTTTCGAATTTAGTAATTTCCAATTATTTTATTACATTAAAAAGAATAGGTGTATTTTTTTAATGGTGCTTCCATTTTGTATACAAGCGAATCAACAAATACAACATGCGAATCCCTGGATTAATGGAAAGCTTAGATGGCTATAAACCATAATTTGACTTCGGCACTTAAATATAGGTAAGAACTTACATATGGAATGGCGCTGCTTAAATTTCACCTTAATTAGATGCCATGAGCCCCACTACACTTCAAATATGTAGTAACTATTATTGTAAGAAAAAGTATTCTGAACAATTCCAATCGGATCTAAAGCATAGAATCAATTTAGAGTTGTCTTATTACATGGAAATTATATATGTTGTCAGGAATATAAAAGAATTTATCCAAGGATTTGACCACTCATTGTTCTGTCATTGTTTCAAGTATAATTATTATACTGTCCCCTTGATACAGTGAGACCTACGTCTACGTTCTAACAGCGGACATTGACACATCATTATGTGGCAAATATATACCTGAGCAAAAGCATGTACAAAACCCTTTAGCAAGAACCCTTGAAAAAAAATCATAAGGGATAAACAAATCAAAAGCAATGGAACTTGGAAAAAAACTTGAGGACAAAGTCAAGCAAGCATGGAACTCAATGATATTCATCGAACGTTCAAAAATCTCTTGTCTATTTACCAATTGCTTTGGATATCTGCTTGACTTTTTCTGTATACAGTGAAGTTTTTAAAACCATGCTTGGCTACTTTTCTTCCCTTTTCCTATAGTAGTAACTTGTCCCACACAAAAGTCTACAGAGAAGTTTTTTTCACTGACAATTATAGCAATTGTCAGTGTAATAGCAATGCAATTACAAAACGAATGAAAAAAAAGTCCAACTTTTCTGAAAGCACTGCAATTTGCACATTATGTATTTTAAGCAGCCATGCATTTCAGAAAAAGTAAAAACTACTTGAATTATTTCTGTTTTTACATATGAGTGTATACATGTGTGCTATTGTGTGTGTGTGTGTGTTTATGCAAAAGTCAACGTTAAAGTTATGTCTAGAGAGAAATTATCGTGTGAGCAATCGGTTTGACAGTTTACTCTCGCTTTTGTCCACTCTTCCTTTAAAACTCGACCATTATGTACGTAACAAATATTTACACGTAAAACTCCTGACAAGTGTAGGCCTTTTAACACAAACATATACTATAAAGTAAGGCACTTGCTACGTGTGCGTGCAGTTCTTTTGTAAAACATATTTTTGAATCTCTGATTCACGTCTCCTTTTTACTATTTACCATAACCAAAACATAGGCACCATTATTATATTTTATTATTACTTGAGGAATTTTTACCTTCAGTCAAAATTCTTGAGCCGGTTAGTGGATGAGGAGTTTGAATTTTTCAAGGATCTATAAAATTATACTACATATTATAATACATCTGTAAAACTCATGTGCACCTGCTATGCATATGCTATCAAGTAATAATGAATCCATGCCGTTCTCAAGATTTCATTATTAGGATCATAAAAGGATGAAGCACTGGCTAGAAAGAAGACTGAATGATAAGTAAAAATAATCTGAAAGGAAAGATTTAATTGAGAGGGATCTCAATCAGCGAGTTTAAGTTTCCAAATTAAAACCCTTTAAAATTCTAAATTAATGAAGAGATTTCCTGCAGCTTTTAGTTTTAGACAAATGTTCTATTTTAATATGGGACTGAGAATGCGGTACATTTTACCTTTAAGTAAATGCAAATTTTAACTATGCAATAATAGGTTTGTAGCCTGGAGGTTCCTTCAATGTTATGTACTGGCTTAAGTACACTTGAGCTTTTGTACATGGAGACTGTACAGTTTCCTTATGGTTAAAAGAAACAAAATCAAATAGAATCGAAAACTCATTGGAATAAATTGGAGCTAGAGGAAATTCTTTGTGTTATATTTTGACATTATAAATCAATTTTAACGCATGTACTTTTTACACTTGAACACCCTCCTTGAAAGTAACCGGCAAAGAATTTTAAAAGAATTCATCCTGTAAATAAGCAATAAAAGCATATGTAGTTAATAGAGAATAAGAAGATTTCTTTGATAATAATTGAAAAGAAGCTGAGAACAAGGAAAAATTCTTCAAGTGTAGAAATTCTAGTGCTGTTGTATATGGAGTTTTAATTATAATATTGTTGTATAGTAGAAATTTTTGGGAAATAATACGCTTTTACGTAATCTTTGAAAAGTGAAAAAATAGTCTGATTATAAGCTCTAAAGCAATTTCAAATGCAGAAGGCTTGAACGGGCTCCATTTCACTGGGACTAATTCAGCATGGAAGCAAAGTCTTAAGCTCATTGTATTGCTTAGGGCTTGTTTTCAAGTCAATAATAATAATTGCAGCAATGGACTTTAGATTGGTGAAAGACTTGAGAGAATCTTTTTACACGATTGAAGCATAAATATTTTTAAAGGCATGACTTTCCCTTCATCAGTTCCATATACAGAGGTAATTAATGAGAACGTACGTTTAGATATTACATGTGAGCTTATACTATAAAAGCTAGATATAGGAATATAAATCAGGAGGTAGTTATTTTTGGAATTTTTGTGGCATGTTGTACTTGCACTTGTAGGGACTTGGGCATTCTTTCGTATGTATTTTTGAATTATTTTTGTAAATTAATAAATTGAGGATAAATCGTTCGTGCAAATTTTGAGAATGCATTTCCCCTTATTTTCATTATCTCACGGATTCATAGTTATTTTTGGTCTTGGGTTTATTAATTACTATGAATTGCTTGGATTTTATCTCAATACTATATACACACTTCCCACAAGAAAAAGAAAGTCTCGTAATAATTTGTAGTGTGTGTGTACAGGGATTTCTAATTTCCCAGATTATTTCTCTTCTCTAATAAGTTCTAAATTTTAACTACTCTCAAATTTAGTCTTGTATTTTACTTAATTACAAGTGTACCTTTATTGGTTCCTATGTAATAATTAAGAAAGAACCTCAACAATTTCACCGTATGTAGTGAATATTTTGGTTGGACTTCCCTCGGTTTTCTAACAGATTGCATCAGCAGGCCAAAATTATCAGTAAATAAATAATTGGTAAAATTTTCGGATTTTTGAGATAATCTAATACAATCTATGTATAATAATTATCCTGCCCTGTTGTTCCGGAAGTAACGAGGAGATGATTACGGATCAACCTTGGTGCCGCCATAGTTTCGTGAAAATAAGTACAGGCTTAGTAGGATAAATACGGATCTTTCATAAAAACGAAAAATTTAATTTAATAAAGGAGTTTATTAATGACTGGAAATTTTGCAATGAGCGTAAATACCCGGGTGTAAAGCCGTTTCATCCAGACTTCCTTTGAGTTTCAGGGCTTCAGGCTCTTGAATCACTTGTTCTTAACCGTTGTCGTGGGATTTAAAATGATTATATATTCTTTTGACGCATAAAATGGGAATTGATTTCTCCTGCACTCAAAATCGCTCACATTGTTAAATTCGAGAGAAACATTTGTGATACTAAAATGTTTTGTGGCCTGATGCCCCCAGAACTTAGTTCCCGTACAAACATTTTAGCTTTGAGCTTACCAAACAGGGCCAAATTAAATAGGCTATGCTCCCTGATGTTTAAATATAAAACCTATTCTGCACTTTTACTCCACAATACAAGTAAATAATTCAGTGGTAAAAAATTTATTTTGTTGAAGAATAATAATAATTGCCAAAAAACGAAGGAATATCAATAATAATATTAATAAGTCGAAGCTTTGCTCCTAGTACTGTTCTGAATGACTGAAATTTTGAAGTCAGCTTTGAAACTGTCAATAGGCAATGATCTTAAACCGAGATTAAAAACCAAGCCCTTGAGGTGCTATATTCTCTTGTGTTTTTCAGGCAGTTTGGTGCATAAGGCATCGATTCTTAGCAGAAGTCACATCCATACGAGAAAAGTGTAACGTAGGGACGTTTGAAACACGGTGATGCACCAAATCAATTAAAAATCCCAAGATATGGATGGGTAGTTAAGTCAGTTGGTAAAAAAGGATGTTGACCTTAACCGGAGATTTTGGGGAGAATTTCACTCGAGGACTAGGAAAATCTCTGCCTATGCAACAAAACACATACCTATAAAAATCACTATGTGATCATATGCTGAATGAATGTATTCGTACAGCGTTACCTATACAAAATTCAACTTAAATGAAGAATTATTAACGTCTCTACTTCAGCAAATCTTAACCCTTCTGTATCCACCACCTGTTTCCGTCGACGTCGAAATAAAATTTTACTATTTTATTTATGTATGAATGTGTTTAATACTTATTATCTATATTAATGTATTTACAATTTATCCAGTATTTATTTATTTTTCTCAGCACCAATACACACACTTTTTCTGCAAATTATACTAGCCAGGCGGGATTATTGCTTAAGGTTAAGACCTGAATGTAAGTATATTTTGTTCAGCTATTTTGAGCAGCAATAATCAATTTAAATATGATCTATTTTGAAAGATGCATGTGCAGGTGTCAGGTGTGTTGGATTTGACAAAATTGACGCTGTATTCTACAGCAAAATACTGTTGTTCAACATAATGACACCGTGGTTAATGCAGGGAAACCTATGAAAATACCAAGTGGATGGAAATAGAACTGTACTTACTTCACTGTACAACCAAGTCCGTGAACTTACTTCTTTACAATCCATGTGAAATTTAAATTGAGACGTATATTCTGTAGTATTTTGTGGCAAAATCTTTTTACGCTTGGTTTCATTTTCGTAACGTATAACACAAGTGTCATAGAGGACATACGTATTTTTCTAAACATATGCAGCATTTATTTCTATAGCAAAAGTCATCAGTATAACAATAGTCATGCACTTACTTAAAGGTTTACTCTTTTTGGGATGTAAATAGATTATTTCTGGTGGTCAAGCAGCTTTCAAGATCAATAGGTGGTAA
The DNA here is from genome assembly GCA_034693705.1 of Spatulosminthurus flaviceps. Taxonomy (NCBI): domain Eukaryota; kingdom Metazoa; phylum Arthropoda; class Collembola; order Symphypleona; family Sminthuridae; genus Spatulosminthurus; species Spatulosminthurus flaviceps. Next base: position 98,377 of record JAQFXU010000038.1, on the reverse strand, counting down.
TAGCAAGTACTTGAATAATTTATAGAAATCGACTTTAGTACTGCAAAGTTTCCAGTGCAACAAGCAAAATTTTTACAGCAAAATTGAACGACGAATGATTCCTTGTAATGAAACTAACTAGAAACTATGATGTTATAAAACAATTCATAGATATTAAGATATTATATTGTAAGAAACAGTTGGGTCAATTATTTTCGGCTTGCGAGTAAATACCGTTAACTGATTTTTGCAAAGCCAATTCGTATTTTTGTGTGTATGACTTGAAGATAAATTTAAAATCCGGAGAATAAGGAGTTGCGGAATGTATTTAATGTACATAATTCATATTCACTTTCCTGAAGCTTATAAAATCCAACAACTCTTGGTTTCATAATGGCACGTTGAAGCCCTTTATACTGGATTACAGCATAAGTTGAAATGAAATTAAGTTATTAAAGGATGATCTTGCAGTACGGAAGGAAATGAGAAAAATGTAAATTACTGCAAGATTGTCCTGGCTTATGAGCATTTCGCATTGAGGATTATCATATCATCAGCATTCAATAGGTAGTCATTGAACTTGAAATTTCGCACAGATGCTTCTTCCCAAGATAATGCCACTCAATTTCAACTCTACTGCTTATGTTCAGGATGAGACAGACATCAATGGAGACACCATCTTAATTTTGACGGTCCCATTGTGAAGAATACAGGTGAGATACTTGGAAATGAAAGAAGTTACTTACCTAAATAAGAATATCTTTTCCCTTTCAGAACCCATTTATGACAGAAGTAATGGTAGGAATCATTTGAGCAGAAGAAGCACAATAGGCAGGAAATAAAAATTATGGCATGAAAATGCGTGGACATTGCGTTTAGTCCCCAGTCGAAATAAACTTAGACAAGGCAAATACGTAGCTAACATATTTATGAATGAGCAAAGATTTGATGTGCCATTGTAAAATGCAAAGTCACTGCCGATTCGGTTTACTCACGTAAACGCTCGAAAGACCCAACATTATTTATTTATGATTCACGCAAGAAGAGACTGCAAAGCACTGTGCACTGACTACGTGCGCATACTGCAAGTCAATGTAAAATGTTCGACACGATTACAGAAATCTTTAAATTGGCAAGATTATCATAATTAAAATAATTTTTGTAAGTACACTCCAAGCGCTTGCATAGGCAGAGGGCTAAACTACTTACACTCCAAAAAGTGCGCCAAATAGGCACTATTAACAAAACTATCAACCTCAAAGTACGTACAACGTACCATAATGATGCGTCAAATCAAAAATAACCCTCTGTTAGAAGGAATCCATTTGTATGTAAAATTATTCGCTAACAAACATTATAACTTAGATTTCGTCAAGGACGAATGCCTGATTAGAATTGCATGTACAAATTACATGATCAGTTAATACTACAAAGTACAAACGTTAATAAAAGCGTAAACAATAAGTACATAAAATCCCCGATGGCAATAATTCTCCGACTAGGAGATAAAGTCCTACATAAGAGTAAGAATGCAATTCATTAGTACTACCTTCTAATTTTCTCGTTGTAAAACAGATACTTTTAATGACTGAATTAACCATGCATGTTTGGATTTATACTAAACGTTTGACGTGTGACCGAGCTCAGACGACGTTACCTGACAAATTCGACTCACTGGTGCATTCAATTGTAGAGCCATTGGAATCTGTTCCTTGACAGGACAAATTTTTGCAGAAGTGCTGATTGTTGTGCCAACTTTCTTTCAGAGATAGGTTAAACATAGAGTAGCTCGCATCACCAGTGACCTCTTTGACAATGTTTAGGAATTTAGGTAGCCGATTGTGAAGTTCGTTCCCGCTTACCGTACTATATGTCTCAAGAAGAATCAACCCTTTGCATCTGGGGTGAGATGGTTGTTTATAAATATCCAACTGGAAGTATTGATCATTATGAAGGAAGCAGCGACGAGTTTTACAAACTGTCATGTGCTTATGATCCTTTTGAGCCAGCATGTTGAGATAATCTCTGTGGCTCAAGGCTGTTTTTACCTCCACTATCTGATTATTGAGCTCTGGTTTTCGGACAGTATACGTGTATGTCCACCGACCTTTTTGACCACGTTTACGCAACCTAGCCTGCATGCGAGGACCACTAACTTTAAGATAGTCATGGAAGATGCTGAAATCTTGAAACTCGACCGGAAAAGCATCGTTAGGAGGCAGAGGTCCTCGTACAAGGAATTTCATTTTCTTGGAATTTTGCTTGAGACGATCCTGGACGTTCACACCAAGTTTAGAGCAAACCACTCCAATCATTCTGTAGATTTTCGTTTCAAAATCAGTGGAGTTATCTACAACGTCGAAGTAAGGATGGCCCACCCAAGCCTGAGCTGCTTTGTGGTCCAATTCGCGGGCCAACTCCAGACCTTCTGAACGGGCCGCGTGATCCTGTATTCAAAATGATTGAATACAACAAACCTGATAATGTTACTTTACTACATTTTAAAACAGGACTGTCAAATGAAGCAGCAATTTAAGTACTGAATGCTCCACCGATGGAACGATTACATAAATAATTCAGACAAGTCAAAAACCGAGTTACAAATCAGTGATCTCTATCGCACCTCAAGAGTGTAAAACTCCTCAGCTCCATTGGCAGCTGAAACCATATGGATGATTTGGTTGTACCGGGTATCTCGCAGCTCAATTTCATTCCATCCATTTTTCTGCAAAATTCTCTCCCATTGATCTTTAGAAATGAACGCTGATGCATCCATTGTACCTCGGTCACAAATAACCAATACGTCTCGGTCCAATTTATCTGCCACATCAAAGAATACCGACTCTATTTGCATCATGGTACGCAGAAGTTCTTCCTGAAAGTCCACTCCCTGCTCTTCCGTCAATTCAGAGAACTTAATTCCGCCACCAAGAAGTACCGTAGCAGTCTCCGGGACTCGGAGCACCTTCCAGCCCAAATTCTCAAAAAAGGTGCACAATCTAGTCTGACAGGTTGTCTTGCCTCCGCATGGTCCTCCCGTTAAAACAACTTTGTAGACTTTCTTCCCGATGTTAGTTTCGTTGTCGCTGCCATCCTGATCCAATTCCTCGAGGTATTCTCCATTCAGACTATTCACATTGACATCGTTGCTCGGGTTGCTTCCATTCTGATAATGACCATTCTTTCCGTTCGTCAAGTGGTGACCATTAGTCTTCCCATTCCCCAAACTTACTTCCACCTGTGAGTCCATGCCACTTACGAAACCTGCAAAAATAAACCACACCGTAAAATCAATTTAAAACATGCTTGCATAAGCTAACCTGAATACTCAACTGCTTAATCAACTCATAATCAGCAGTAAATATAGCTCCTCTATTATGAAATCAGATGAAAATACATCCTCAAATTCAGTTTCATAAACACCATGTAAATCCTAAATCCAACAAATCAAAATAACCGAAGTAGTGAGTACACTCACAGTGATACAAAAAGCAAGCAAAAATATTCCAATAACCGTACAAATATAGCCAACACCAACCTATCGGTTCTCCACCCGAGTTTGTACACCACGTTGGAACTACCAAAGGAGTAATGCCAAGTTAAAGCAATTTCCTACAAGCTTTAATAACATTACTTCACCCAAAAAACCCAATATTCTCGTTCAACCTGTTACCAATAATTTGCTTCCAAGGGCATGCTTTACCCAAAACACCCACAGAATGAATGAAGTTACCTAATCACAATCTCCTGCATAACTCGTTACACAATGCCCCCAAAGTTCTTCACATATATTATATTCAATTGACACAGAACTTACAGTTGTGTCCTCTAGCTGGAATAACTTCCTCCACCAAATACAGCCTGACCCTTGAAATATTTTCAAGGTACTTATCCAGTTTCACCACATTACCCTAAAGCACTATATCAACACTTGCACTAACTCTCCTCCACAGGCTCCACAAACAACGCACACTTTCAATAAAGCACAACAAATACAACTACACTCCATACAAGATTTTACCTACACATCCTAAATCCCACATTAACAAACACAATAAAATTCAACAGACTATAAAACCCACAACGCACCCTTAAAATACAATTACAACCAAATTAATGACTCCCCAACCATTAGCTTCCACATCCACGAACTTTTCCATTCCCTCAAAGAATTTAACAATTATTTTCTTCCGCATAGTCAAGTACAGTAACTAAATCCAACATAGCAGCAATAATGTGTCAATAACCCTCAAAATTGAATCTTTTTTCCCTTCACTGGCCTCCACTAAAATTTCTATGACAGCATAAACCCCACCTTTATAAATAAAAGTCTCAAATAAATTTTCAACTAAAAATACACCCACAAAAAAAAACTTTAAATACAAACTAACAAGTTATTACACGCTTCAAAACCCAAACAAAGCATTAACACATTCCTTACCTTCGTCTAAATACAAATTACAAATCGTTCCCTTACCTTTTGTCACACAGATTACAAGATGAGAAGTGTGGGTCTGGGCCGAGGAGAAGGATAGCAACCCGGTTGCAGTAATAGTACACTACACTGAAAATAAAATATAATACACAACTTTTCTATAGCTAAAGAATCAAAAATAATTTGTTAAAGCTTCCAGTAGCAAAAATTCCCAGGAAAATTTTTATCAACATCACACGTCACCAGTATGCACTTGCCTAATATAAAATATATGTAAATTATGCGACAATTTAAATATACGATTACTACTTACATAATTGCAGCAGCAGCACGTTGTTATTTTTATGTGTTTCTATCTACGTCTCCTCCCCTGCTGAGATTCTTTCAAACTTTCGGCGCTGAAACCCTTCAGAGAGTCTCGGCCTGCTCCGACAGCTCAAATGAAAGGATGCACTTCACTTTCTTTGTGGACTGTGGAGTGCCACCACACCATTGAGTGATTGAAGAATAGTTCTTCTCACACACGTTTTTCTTCTTCCCTGTATTTTAACACTGCCACATATTTTTTAAGGTTATCATATTTTGCAGCAGCTCAATTTTAATAAAACTATGTACTATATTTAATATGTGTACTCTTCAAAGGCTGCCATCCTGTCTGTTCTTCATCAAACTATGTATGCTTAACCTTCAGGTTAAACTTTTATAATACTTTAACCATAGTTCAAATAGCCACTTATCATTGTGCCATTGCGAACTGTCAGTTGTTATACTTTATCAAATATCTATAGGTTCTGACTGATAAAAACGCGTCTAGCCGTACACTCCCCAAGGAATTGTATATATTGTGGTTACGGAGTTATTAGACTTTAAAGTTGAGACCCCTGGGTGGTCAGGGTAAGGATGTACAAAAATTGACAGGAATTACCAAAAGATTATGAATGCCCCCTGAAATTGCCTCTCATCGTATAATGATAATGTGTAATTCTTTGATGTACTTTTAATAAGTAGTGTGAGTTCATGTATAGTATTTAAGATTTAAGAGCATTAAAAATTAAATTCCAAGTGTTAACAGTCGACGTAATGGTTGAATGATAATGGATCTTAAATTTTTCTTGAATTTTGACATTGAACTTTGATCAGCCCATGTGCAGCTTAATAAAACAAATGATATTGCATAATGCAAATAAGCTATGGAATTATAGTGACATGTATATTTGTGAATAGTATGTGCTAAGTATATTTATTATTTAACATGGTTGATGTGCGTGTGCAGTTGTGGGTTGTGGAGTCGGAGTGGATAGCTTTTAGCGTGATACTTAACTTTAACTTCAATAGCCTTGCGACTTGTGTACAATATAAAAGGACGGCATGAGGTATATATAAGGGATATATGAGAGTAGAGAGAAGGGGTTAGAGCGTTAGAAACTAAGTAAGTATCATTGTATAGATGCTTGTGGGGTGCATCGTTATTGTCTATAGAAAATATTATCACCTTTGCCTGAAATTCATAACTTGTTTCTAAATGATTGATACTTCAACTTGAGGTTTGGGATTATCTCCCTAATAATTTCTTTGGGAGTAATTTACTGCATGTAGTTTAGTAGTTTTATAGTGGGTATACATATAACAAGTGGCAAGGATCAAGGAATGTTAGTTAATCGTTTGATAGGTTGGATTACATCCTATTTCATTAGCATAAATTATAAAGTAGGATTTTTCATCTGGAAAATGTTAATTTGGAGCCTTGAAATGGTGCTGTTATCGAGTAAAGTATGCGTAAATTAAAGTGCGATTAATTGAGACACTCTCTTTCAGCGGCTTGGGTATTTTTATCGAAAATATATAATTTAATGCTAACTGGATGAAAGAGAGCTTTGAATTATGACTACGTGATAACACTGGCTTTACTTTTATTGACGTCACTTGACGTGTGTTTAAATTTCATATACAGTGTTTTCTCATAATGGCGTAACCTCTACCGTGGCAGATTGGAGACCTCCCCACATGTTCCACAATTTTAAGTAATGAGTAGCAATTGGCATTTATATAGTAGTGGGACAATTTCGAAGAATTTTGGGATTTTCCAGCACTAATGTTTTTTGCGATTTTAAAATATTCTGACTGTAATAAAATTAAAGCAATTTTTTCCATATTTTAAGTAACAAGCAAGTAAGTCATCCGCAGTTACGGATGGGAACGTTCTCAGTACAGTTTGTTCCAACAAAAAAAGTAAAATCAATATAACTTGAGGTCTTGAGACGGAAAATGGATTAATTAAATGCATTAAAGATGTTTTTCTATTTATTGGCTGGATTTCTGCGATCCCTTGGATATGCCACTACATAGGAAATCTACTGTAGATTCTTTGATATCTTTACAAGTGAGGATGAAGAATCTGTAGATAATTACTTGTATACTAAAAGATGCACTTGCACCTTTTATCTTTGCCATGTACGTGAGTAAAATTAATTATTTCTCACACAGCCGTGCTTTCATACCTAATCGTTTGCATTGAACACGACAAGCATCGACTACAATCAATAACAGTTATGAATGACTTGTTCGTAAGTAGGCAAGGTAGCTAATTACTCCAAGTTTGTATTCCCCTCATTATTGTGCAGAATTCTGAACCTTTAAACTTTCAATACAATAAATCCTGCTAAAAGTGATTAGAGACCTTAAATTAAACCAGTACATGCAAGTATACAAGTACTTATTAAATCTAAATCTTACAGTTTTGTTTCTAAATGATGTAAAAATCATCGGATGAAGCACTACTAAATTGAAACTTGCTCTATTAAGGTAGTGCAGCAGCTGGCAAGAAGTTGGGTTGGTAGATTCAATCAATGATATGAAACGGGAAGTAAATGCTCCTTAATTGGCTTGATTACAAATGTCAAAGTATTTTTATTCCTTCATGGCCTTTGCTTAAAAGTGAATCCCAAAAAATCCTCACGACGTGCCTGAATGGCCATGCTCAACAGAATAGAATTCCCTGGCTTATCTATTGTTGGTAAATCTATCTATTTTTTGGGTGTAGACCCAGAATTGGGGTCTACACCCAAAAATAGTGGGCTTCGGAAATAGATAATTAGGGGGTCGGCTGACCCCTTAAGCGTTTATTTAACATTAAAATAGACGAATAGACGGGTGGAATATTTGCAGATTTAACGGTCATCTACAACCCACGCGATGCGGTTGGCTACCCAAATGTTTCCTATTTGGAACCTTTTAGTCACCCTTAAATGAAGGGCCTAAAGGTATCCGCACAAAATATTCGTGGTAGTGCTTCATTCAAAGGGAGCACACCAAATTTTAGGTACCGGCTGCATTCCTACGCAGAACAAAATTCTGCGTGATTTGGTTACCCGTTTTTATTGATGCTGCCACTAACCAATTTTCGGCCTGCAGTGGATTGACTTCATGTAGTACATGAAGTCAATTCATTCAATAGGTACCCATTTTGTGCGCTCCCTTAGAATGAAGCACTATGCCCCTAATCTTTTGTGCAGGTACCATTAGGCCCTTCATTTTAGGGTGGCTAAAAGCTTCCAAATAGGAAACATTTGGGTAGCCAACCGCATCGCGCGGGAAATTACGTGTAGACAGGTTTTTGGGGTCTACACCCAAAAAATAGATAGATTTACCAACAATAGGCTTATCGAGAACTGGATTTCAAAAGCAATGAACTCAGAACTAAATTAGAAAACTTCAAACGGTTGATTGCGGAGCCTATGTACAGTCTATCTAATTGCAAATTGTAGTTATCATTATTACATGGAATTTCCTACCGGAAAGCAATCTTCATTTCCTGCAATGACAAACTTCCAAGTATGTACATAATGTAGAATGTCTCACATAGGCATTCCTTGGAATAAATACGCACATGCTACTCCTATCCGACTAAAAAATATGTATCAATTAATTTATATGCTAATTCAAGGCAATGATTTATAAAACTTGGAATAAGTAAGTACCTCCTCCAGCCTCGGAAAATTTTAGTATTGTATGGCTTGTAAATTTATCCCTATTCCGCTGATGACAGCTTTTACATTCCACCATAAAAATACCATAAGGCTTCCTCAAATAAAAGCTGAACAAGAGGAAATTTTTCTCTCATATACTATCAATTTGTAAATATAAAGGCTCATGTCATAATCACCGATCTGATGACCCACAGCATGAACCTACACTCAAACATATCTACGTCAGAGCTGACAGAAACCTAATCCAATATTACAGGCCATAAAGGTCAAAGTATATCAGAAAGCTAACAGTCTAATCAAGGTAGGGGTTGATATTATGTATAGGCCAGGAGCATCGGCAGCCACAAGCCATATAATCAATTCATATGTATTTACTTATTTCAAATATTGTACATAAGATCAATGCAGAAAATCAATTTGGGGGAAAATGAAATGGTAGAAAGTAATTTTTCGCTAATAATTCAGAATACGTTGGTTTAATTTCCTTAAAACAATTTTGTTTACTCTAGGACTTGATCTGCATAAAAAGCATTGGAGTTTCCAGGTTTTGAGCAGGAAAAAAATAAAGCTTTATGAGCATCAACGAATCAAATAAATGGTGTGTATAACGCGCACGCTACTCGCTTTCTTTCCAATTTTCATCTGTTTTTTACTTTAAAAGAAAAAATTTGGTTCACTCACACAAACAGCCTGTTTACCAGCAGACCTGTATAAAATAAATTGCATCCAAGTTCTTGGGTCCAAGTACGTAGAAAAGAAGGTTTTAACAATGCAATGGATTCACCTTGACCAACCATTCATACGTATAGAAGCTTCTCTGACTCGTTCCAATTACATATATACAGCGTGTCTATAGGCTGACAATGAGAATTGGGAATTTTCGTTATATTTATTTTTTTATGAGAATACCACACGCATAGGGAAACTAATACCAGACAAACTAAGCAATTACACTTGAACTACGATAAAGTCACAATATGGGACTCTAATTTAATTGCCCTGGAACTAATGACTCACGTTTAGCCAACCGAAGAGTAGAATGACCGACTTGGTCAGTATGAAGAACCACAGCGTGTAACAAGTATATTTGTACATTTACACATAACTAGACCAATATATGTTTTGTAAAGGAAAAATCTAAGACGAACATAATAAAACTTACTTAAATTGCTCAAATGAATTTTTCTAGAGATATGGATGGATCCACTATTCCACTCCAGAATATAATGTTAAGTGACATGCAAAAATCCCCTTCCTCCCGTCCTTCCACAACTCTTCCTTTCCTCTCGTCTTATTCCACACTTTGACAGTGTAGAGTGTAGAAACTACAAGGTTAGAGAGACTTGAATCTTTATCTTAATTACCAACACATACTGGCTTTATAGTCTCTTGGCGACACAAGACGCGTGTGCCATTGCATTGGAACTATTGGAAGGTGCAACTGGATTCATCTAGTTTTCCTGGATTCAATTCAAGCCATATATACAACATGCAAAGACGCACTCAGTTAAATTTTATATTATTTTGTACACAAACTCTCAAGTGGAATGATATTACAAGGAATAATATCATATTGGAAATTCTATTGAAAACCCTATTCAAATAATGCTTCCTCACACAAGAGACTTTTTTGTGCTAACGCGAGTAATTTTCTATTTGAATTACATTCCTAAGCCTTATTTTCTTAATGAAATTTGAAACCCATGTGTAAGCTGTAAAAGAGAGAGAGATGTGCGTGCAATATTTATTTTTCTCACTATCAGTATTTTCCAGAGACCCACAATGATAATTGCTCTATAAATGCGTTGTAAAGGGAAAATGTTATTTCATTTTAGCTCTCAAGTGTCAGTCTTAATAATGTGCAAACTATACATGTCACATCATTCCCTGCTGATTGCACAATTCTTGGAAGCAGAGTCAAAATGTCAACTATAAATTATCCCACGGAATGATTATTGCCCACACATTGGAATTTATTTATGTTTCATTATTTGCGCACTCAATATTTAGATTAGAGCATAATATTTAGTTACTCCTCCCTTGCCTGAAACTCGCTAATAAAGCAAAAGTTGGAACAGTGTAAAATGTACCTCAGTTTTAACCTGTATTTGAATACCATTGCCATTCTATAAGCACGGCGTAAATATTGTAGCACTAAACACAAACAAAAGTTTCCTCTTCATGACAATTCCAACAACTTAAGCTAATAAATTTAAAAATGAGAGTTCCAATGCATAAATTGTGGTTGAGCTAAAAGCGGTGGAAATGATTTATTTCCCATTTTGTATGCACAATTTAATAAATACTGCTCATTCATACATCTTATACGCTTTAAATACAACAATGAACGCATCAGCTATAGAAAGTCTCATGTGCAGGTTCCGCTTCAGATTTTACTAGCCACTTGTCTCAATCAGGGATGCTCTTATGTCGCATTGGAGTTTTTTCTCTCTCTCTCTCTCTCTCTCTCTCTCGTATCTCTGGTCATTCTTAATTATTAGGAAAAGGAATGGACCAACTTTCTGCACCATGTGCTCTCTTTACCTCGGAAATACTACATCATTTTTTTTTCTATATAAAATATATGTGAATAAAAAATGAAAGTGTGATCGCCGAGAGTAATAAAGACATTTCCAAAAACTCACTCCTATTCTTTTTCGATATCACACTACCAGCAAATTTATGACTGCTTTTTACCTCGCCGAGTTTTTCACATGATAAGTCCTACATTTATTTTTATTGTAAACAAATTCTATGTTTGAGTAAATGAGACAGTAACTTAATGAGGCAAGTATAAAAATCCTACGGCAATGATGTTCTTGTAAATAAATGCAAGAGCCAAAAACATTTACTATACAACAGTAAATGGTTGAAACTTGTTATTATTATTATAGTACAGCAGTCCGTTCAACATTAATTTCTTTACAATGTATGTATGGTCTTAGTAATATTATTTATTAGTAGTAACCTCAACTCTAACAATGACTTTATGGAAACTAAATTCAATGTGGAGTAACAATGAGGTAAGAGAAGAAAAGAGATAAACAAATCTCATACATTAAACATTCGAATTTTGTTTTTGTATAGGTAAGTAGTATAGTCGAGGTATGTACAGAAGACATTATTTGGACAGCGCAAATTATATTCAAAGAAGCACACGTTGAACAAATCAAATAATACAGAAGAGTCCATGTATTTTTAGACAGAAATTTATTTTGGCAATTATCCAGTCTGAAGAAAATCTTGTGATAATGTTTTTGTAAATACTAAAAAAAACTCATGTATTTTAATACATCGTAAGATCATTTTTCTTAGCATGAATTTCTATACTTGTAAATGTTGGATATTATTTTTGTGTAATAATAATATGTAATAAATCTGACACACCACACTGACTCAAATATCGAGTCATTGCACATCACCACAACACTTATATTGGAAATGTACATAGTTTGATAGTTAAGTACGCAATTCCAATTTTTCTTTTCCTTACAGTAATTTAGTATTGTTAGTAGTTGGTTTACCTCCATAAATTGAGTCACAAAAGCCATGCCTATATGCTCACAGTAATAATAATTATTATTAAAATGACAGTTTTACATTGTAAAGTTTGTTGAACCAAATCAATTATTCTTCCATTAAATACATTTGATTCAAAATTTTCAGCGACACTGTCCTATATATAGGACTTTATACGTAGTTGATAGCATTGTACAAGCTGGGCGAGCTTGAAGCTGAGATTAGTTTTCTATTTTTTCTAGAATCATTTTGTATTTTTATGCATGTAGTGCTAATTGACAAGTATTTAATCTTAGCATTTGAAATATTTACCATCTACTTATTACTCATATATAGGTACAGGTCTTACAATTAGAATAATTAGTACGAGTTTAATGAAATAAGTTTTAGCGTTATTTAGCATAGGGAACTTGGTTTAGTTTGATTTTTCCTGAACGTTTCTTATTTTGGACAACGACCAAGATGTATCTTGAATAATGCCTCTACTTTTTGGTGTCATTAGCAGAGAACATCCTCTTCATTGAGACTTGGGACAGACTAAGATATATCTTTATGCTAATCTAATTACTCTAATAACAACATGTAATTTAATATATTATATATTACAAAAGAATCTTTCATCAAGCTTGAAAATCCACAATCACATAATATCATACTGGTTTTGTATTTACTAATGAGATCAAAAACACTCCAACTTTCTTAATCCCCAGAGTTAATTGAAATATAAGTTGTACACCGTGAGTAATGGCTAATTAAATACTGATTTTTAACACCAGAGATATCTCATGTTTGCAAATAAATAAATAATTGAGAGCTAAGAATCGTTGAAGCTATAAATTGGTTCCTTTGGTTATTAACAAATTTGCAAAAGGAATTTTAATAATGAGGAGCAAAAGGAACTGGTACATTATTAATCCGAGTAACCATATCTAGCTTGAGACTAAAAGGAAACAAGTAGTGGTTTAGGAGACTTTGAATTATGTAATGAGAAGATTTATCAATCAGTCAAAAAAGCATTTCTTTCCAGCAAGACGCTTCTTATTGGTTGTCCTCACAAATAATAATTATTTGTGAGATACGAATCATTTCCTCAATCATAATTAATTATTGTTTACATCCGCATCCTGCTAACTACAAGCATTATAGACTAATATGAGCCAAACCAAATAGGTTGTTCACTGGACTGAGTTTCACTCAGTTATGAATATTGCTGGCCCTTTTTTGTCCGTTGCAGGTACCTAAAATTCCACCCACCCAAAAAAAACCTGGCCCTTCTACCAGGTCGTCCAAGCCAGAAATTGAAATCCCACTACCAATAAAGTCAATTCATTAATAAACTTGATTTCTTTTCTCATTCCGTTGTCAGCTATTTTAGTTGACCGGCATGTTTTATACAAACTGACCTCACAGTGATCCCTAATACCTAAACCACCTCCATCGGCGTGCCAGTTATTTTTTTGAAGAACGTATAGGTCAGTTCCCCCAAACCTCCTGTAGGGGAACTGGACAACAGCTTGACCCGCCCACACAATCAGCCTTTGCCAGCGATATTTATGACTGGTTGTGAGTGCAACTCAGCCCAGTGAACAACCAATTTGGTTTGGAATTCATTATCTTAGACAACAAAGTCTTTAACCAATGAAATCATTGCAACTATAAAATTACCTTTAATCTAAAAATTTTCAATCGCTTCGAATTATCAGCTAACGCTCATACTTTTCTTGTCAATACATTGATGTCAAATCCTGCCAATAGCAGATTACATTTAAGAACTTGATTTTTGTAATTGCTCAACATAATCTTAAATTGAATTCAATTTGGAATTGGACTGAAATACTTGTTGTCCAAGTCCAAAATTCCTTTCGACATGCTCTTACAGGACTTTAACTACATTTGTTGATTTCTTGCTCTTGGTAATCATCTCCGTAACCTTGCGACCTGGCTTTGCTATCAAATAATTTCTAGATTGTAATTATTTACTGAATTAAAATCGAATGCATATAGTAGCTATCTTGCAATGTATATACACTTATAGCGATAATAAATCATGTATACCGAAGTTCTTCCACTAAATATTTACAGTTACTACTTATTATTATATGTAATAATCGATAATTAACTATCCTTAATTTCCCTCAGAAAAATCTTCGGACGACCTAATAAATCGTAGATTAATTTATGGTCCTTTTAAAATTTTGGCTTTGGCTTTGTTTCTTAGCTGTACGAACTCACGGATTTCCGCTTCCCATTCCATTTATCTCTACTTCCTATCTACATGAAAGTATCTAATTTAACTAAAATTACCACTCTTATATGAAGTACTAAATTTTATTTTACATGGCTCACAAAGTGGCTTCTCCTATGACATATTTTGGTATGATTTAGTAATTGCTTATTTTATAGTTTTATATGGTAGATATTGCGAGTAGGTTCCTTCCTATACATTATTTGACACCATCGATTTAGCCTTAAGTTTTCCATGTTAGTTTGGGTTGCCAATATATCTAATAATGCTACAGTCCTAAACATTTATTTCAGTTCACCAGAGTTCAATCATACAGGAATAAGTAGTTGAAAATTTTGTATAGGTGCCTATTTTTGCATGTACTTCAACAGGACTATATACTCTTACAAAATTTGTAATTTTTTAACTAGCCATTTATAAATGTTGACGGTTGGACTGACAATGTTTTTGCATCCATGGTCTTCCTTTTTTTCAATGTTTTATAATTTATAGCGAATGCTAAAGTGTCTAGATTTGGGAAATATTGTAATAATAATTATTACTGCTAAAACTATATAGCAAATGTATTCACAACTTTTGCATGGTAATAGCTAACAGGTTGAATAGATAAATGTATATGTAACTACCAGCACACGACTTATTGTGATTGATGCAAACTCACATCCACAAACTGTAGATTATTATTATTATGTCTAAAGATTTGAACTCTGGAAATTTGTCTTTAACCATTTACGAATTAACACAGAGTCAAAATGGCAATTATCAACTGTTCCTACCACTATTTCATACTTTTTTCTTTCGCCGACAATTGTCAATATAAGCAAAACAGCCAGATAATTTAGTACTAGTTCTGTGAGAGCTACATGTAGTAGTAACAAAAAACAAGTTAATTACTTGTTTGTTTTACATCCTGTCCGCTCAATAATGATTGCCCCTTTCATCACCGCCATCCACAACGCAAACTAGAGATAACAGGTAATACTTTTGTTTGCAAGCAAAACAGTCAAGTTTAAAGCTTCATATGTTAACCTTAGTTTTTTTGGTACTCTAAAAATCCTCATTTATCTTACAGAATGTTCGTCGTACTTATTTTTAGCACACGCTGACTCATAACCATGATTGATGAAAATGTCAGCTATATTTTTATCTCTACATACAAGAAATAAAACATATATTACATTAACTGCAGTCTGCAGTTAATATATTTTACATGAAAATTAAAATCAACTCCTTATAGATTACAATAAGTTAACGTCAAACATAACACAATGACTGCATGTAAATATTCTATCATGAAATATTTTGCTAAATGATTTGTCAAATTTTCTAGCTCTATCCTTTCTATGAATGTTAGCCCCCTGAAAAATGTTTGGAGATTTTTGGTTCAAATAATAATGGGATATTGACATATTTAGGAATCCAAATGACTTACTTTGATGATAACTCTTGGAAATTCTATTTTCATTCTGACGGAACTTTTTTTTCTCCTGGTTCATCAACACACTTTCGAAAAAGGCTATCATTGTTTTTTGCGCATGCCTCCGACAAGTGAATATCCGTAGAATCTCAAAAGTAAAATTTCTCACTTATAATGAGCATTAATTATTGTATTGTAGGGTAATTAAGTAACAATAAAAAATTTCCAGCATGCAAAAAAATTAGTGAAGCATATACATTATTGTTTTTAAAAAATGGCCTAAAAATATTTGAAATTATCAAGTTAAAGCTGTGCTGAATTTTCGGAGAACACTTTAAATACTCTTGACACCAGAATCAGCTTAAAGCTTATGTACGGATAGTGAGATAGCCTCTCTCTTGAAGAAGTTATAGAAAGAAGGAGGTGCGGATCCGTACGTTTTTAAACTATATTGGAGCAAGTTCTTACAGAGATTGAACACCAATAATAATATTACTCAATACTATGTATCGCGTATATTTAAATAGCCTTATTTTTTATACTGAAGATGTAAACTTTGTAACTTGAAGATCCTAATGTTGTACATACGCAATATATCTAATAATAACTTTAATAATAACGTCTTGTACTTTGTACAAATCAAAATCCAACGGGGTAATATAATCGAGACAATAAGCAAAACCTTCTGCCAGATTTTAACAACACGTCGCCCTTCAATAGGTTCCACATGCCTGCTATTGTTCTTCATAATCTGGAATATTCCGTATCTCGCAGATTGAGAAGATGATAGTAAATATCTGTAAGAAAAGATGTATAATAATTACTACCTGCCATTTAAATCAAAGTGATTTTAAAATCTTGGTTTGTTTTCCAATTTCACAGAAATTAAGTTGTAGTTTACCTGCAGTAAAACCAGCCCGCCACTTACTGCAATCAAGATCAGGTTTCGTTCAAAGTACCAATCTTGGAGTAACGTCCAACATCCCTGAACATGAGAAGACATGATATTTTTACAGATTCAATAGTTAAAAATTACTCCAAGAGCACCGCTATAATTAATAATGAAAATAATAATAATTTTGAAAAATCATGTATGTAATATAAAATATATTGGTCATACTTTATCATTCAGGGCTCCCATATGCTCCGAATTCTGATTGCTCTGACATCTCGATAATTCTTTCGGGTTCGGTTTCTCCCATGGCTCAGCATCTGCGCCCCACTGGAGTTCACAACAAAATTACCAATTTAACAGTATAGTTCAGAAAAACTTAGTAATAATTACATAATTAGTAGCACTATAAGAAGTCTACCTCAATTGCAAGTTCGCAGCATTGCAAGGGACGAATAATCTGAACTCCGTCTTTAGAATTGTGGCTTGAAATTGAATTGTTCGTGAATCCACTCCTTACATAATCTTCGTAATTAGTTATTCCGCAACACTTGAGCTATCATTAAAATACCCATACAAATCACATTAATACTTTGGAAAATCATCTTCGAGCATTTCTCATTTCATAGCTACACTCACTGCCTCAATGGAATGTAACTGTATAATAGTAACAGCGTAGCAAACGCCGCGTACTTAAGAGGTCATAATTTTGGCTTGGTACATACTTACTACGAATTACTCAAGCTTTTGTTTTAAAAACAAGGATTACTTTGCCACCATGAATAATGAATTATCAAATAATTATCATAGTGCAGTGCTAGTAATTAATAATTAACTACAGGCAAAAAATTTGAATTACAGTCAGTTAAATTACAGTAGTAAATAACCCAAATTGTTTTGACATTTAACTCGTTTAGTAAGGAAGTTCTCAGAAATGCAACGGCTGCATCATTGCAAATGGTATAAGAACATTTACATTTTCTGGGTGATGCGAATCTGAAGAAGGACTGTATAAATCAGTTTTTGACACCAAGTATGTATATACATGGTAAAAAATAGGAGTGATTCAAGTGGATTCTGTCTTCGTGAGACAAGTACTCATGTCTCATTGACTTAGCTTCTGCTCGATTACATGCTCAAGCTATCAACAATAGAAAAAGGACCCAACAAGATGTTATGTCTGTAGACAAGAGAATTTTGACATGGACAAATGATTTGTAGAGACATGGAAATATCTTGATTTGTAAAAAAGGAATTTTATGTAGCAACCCTTTCACTACAGGAACCTCTCCCATTTTCTATACTTATATAATACATGAAGTTATTTCAATATTGATTCCTAAAAGGATTTTTCAGTTCACTCATTTTCCTCCCTCAAAAAGATTCACGTGAAGAGAAGAGAGAAAAAACGTCTGTCTGTATACATGGAAAGACTCATTCGAACAATAATAAAGGGTAATGTAGGGAGGGAGTGTAAGGCTTCCTCCAAATGGGGTCTTTAGACTTTACACGTGAGGTTACGTAAGAAGTAGAAAAAGAGTGTGTAGTAAAATTCAAGACATAGTAAATATTGAATACTGATACGTTACTCCTGCAAATGAAATTACTACTAAGAAAACATGTTTTTCCTTCCTTACTTCATACTGTGTGAAGTTGATGGCTTTGGAGAAAACATCATGGTTAGCTTTTCCATAGTCCGTTTCCAGCTTAATTCTCAAAGTCGTTCCCAAATTACCGGGTAAATAGACCCGAAAGTAGGCTCCTGCCAGTCCAATAGCCACTTCAACCAGGCTGATCAAAATTAACACGAAGATGTACTGTAAGCATGTAATCATAAAAAACGCATTAAATGTCATTTGTTTCTATATGTAGCAAATGGAAACGGGACTTTATCATGAAATCAGAGTAAAAAACAGTTTACGTATTCTTGAACATTGCATTGTACAGATACAGACACCAAACCAATGATGAATCTTTGTAAAAATATGGTACACTTACAATCCCCAGCATACATTTGCTCTCTTGACAAGATCCACAGCAGCCGAAAAATCCGACAAATATGATGAAACCCCCAAAACCAATTATAGCCAAAGCAGATATTTGCAAAACTTTAGCTGGCTCGTCAATGTATGAAGTGTCGACAGTGAAGAGAGTGAAGTAGTGCTGGTAAGTCTCATCCATCAGGAACAATCCTCCAAGTGCCACAAAAGCACATCCCGACACCTTAACAAAAAAAGTCATTATGTGAAAAAAAGTGTTGTTATTTTATTGAATATTATGAAAAAGGAGAAATATAATATTTTATCCCCCGCAAGAGTTTGGGTGGGGCCTCACAATTAGGAAAATAGTCATACGAATAAATTTTTGTTTTTAATTTACATTATTTCTAGTCAATGCGAAATAATGTAATTTTAATGTTATCAATATTTGCCCCAGGTTAAGTCTGATTCTTTTTAGTAGTATAAATAGTATAAAAGGGACCATATTTTTTACGCTACTTATAGTGTCCATTATAACTGCTAGTGTGGTATAGCGGAAGCACCGTACAAATTGTTTGTTTGTGGTATCTTTTACCTGAACGTTTGTGGGCGGCTTCCTTTCAATCCCAATTTAACCAAACACCCATGGATTAGCACTTTCTACGACAAAACACTAATTACTAGGGGCATGCCAAATAATAAACTTCTTATTAATAAAAGTGTGTAAGCTTCAACCAGGTTGGCTTATGCTTTCATTTTATCTAACAACACCAATGCATCGTACTGATACACTTATTTCCAAGGAATAAGTTATACTTTCAAAGTATTAATGTAAATGACAAGCGTGTTTTCTCCCATAAAAAAGGAAAGGACAAGACAAAGGGCAATTTTTCCCTTGTCTGTGTCAAGTTTATACATTCAAGTGAATAGTTAGTATACGCATGAAAACTTTTACTTTATCATTAAATGCTAACATCAATGTTACAACTTTTCCCAAACTCTTCTACTTTCAATAACAACTGACACCTGTCGCCTGTCAGGAAACCTCTGGGCTTGATAATATTAGGCACAGTTCGGTAAACTTTTCATTCATTCATTCAAGCTTAACATAGTGCGTATCACAAGGAATAAAATTCTTTACTATGACTTCTCTTCATACCAATTAATTCCATTTTTCCATATGCATGCTCTTTTATCACCCTTCAACATTATCAAATCATCCGCCATAAGTTCCCTTGAAAAAACTAATTTACTACAAACTGTAGATTGAAAAGCGTTAAAAACAAGTCTTAAAAAATTAGGAATTATTATATAATAAAATTTCTGGAAAATATTTCTTATTCTTCTTTAAACAATCAAAACCAACGATTTCTGGAAAAAAATTTCACCTCGAAATTCCTACGCAATTTTACAGTCAACTACCCGCAAACACAATAATGCTTTCGAATTTGTTAAAAATCACAAAATCAGAAAAAACTCACCGAGTCTGAGTCAAATCAATTTCATTGATAACTACGAAAAACGTGAGCACAATTGTTTCTAAATTTAAACTCAAATCTAATGCTCAATGCATTGACATGTTTGCGTTTAAGAGTTATAGGCAGCAATAATAATTTTATTGTTAATAGTATAATGCAGCATGCATTGAAAACGCCCAACTAAGCCCATTGTAAATTGATACAAGAGGGAAGAGCCAATTGCCTATCTAATTTGCCTTTTGCCTTGGAACAATGTCCTGTCCACAAACCGCACTTAATTAATATGTATGCTCCTTCAAATGGAGAATTACTCA
This sequence comes from Spatulosminthurus flaviceps, assembly GCA_034693705.1. Lineage (NCBI taxonomy): Eukaryota > Metazoa > Arthropoda > Collembola > Symphypleona > Sminthuridae > Spatulosminthurus > Spatulosminthurus flaviceps. The sequence goes on along the minus strand of JAQFXU010000038.1, from coordinate 78,133 downwards.
CATCCCCCTTTTAGTCCTACAAAAAACGCTCTGACTTAAAGTCAGTAAAATTCACGAGCTTTTCCCGTAAACCAATAGCAGCAATCCTCATTAATACTTTAAACTATACAATACACTATACAATTCACAATACAATGTGCATCAAAGTGAATGGGCTCGATCTCGACCCTTTAATTTCATGGTTTTGAAAACTACACGAACATTGTAATGCTTTCGAGCTACAGTTATTGATGTTGAAAGTGACAGATCCATAACAAAGTCCTCACCTCAATCACTTCTTTTGTCCTAACCAAAAATGAAATTAACCAACGTAGCTAAAATTTGAACACGTTTATACCTTCCCTTAAAACAGTGTAAGCAATTAAGCGTAAAAAAATCCAATGAGGAAAAGTGAGATAAAACTTATGAATCAATAAATCCAGCAATTGATTTAACACTCCAAAAGAGCCCTCGTTTCCAGCCTGTATATACTTTCACTATACAGCCAACCCGCATTGCAAAGGATACTCACTGGAGTATTAAAACAACCTGGGAAGAAAGTGAATCCAAATAATCATGAGATAGTGCAGGTGTGAAATCCTGGGTGAGAAAAAGTGTAGTACAGGGGAACGAGTGAGTAAATCAACATGAGCTCCCACTCATAAATAATTGAGTGAAGTCATCCTACTCCTCATCTGGATTCTAAATGGACATGTAACGATAAAAGGAAGTGGATACAATCCTTCCACCCTCCATCCAACCTATCGCAAAGAGTAACAAAAAACTCAATTTTTACAACCAACTCGTAAATTCTTCATAAAACTTCTTCATCAGGGAAGAAAACCAGCATGAAAGTAATCATTACATGAAGGAAGATGATATTTTATGAGATACTACAATTTCCGACCCTTTCATGTGTCCATTATTATATTGAAAAAAAGACCTCAAATTTAAGTATTCAAATCCTGGGACTTTCTCATAATAATTCCCTTTTAGTGTCTTGATGGTATACTAGCAATTAGTTAGAAAAACCCTTCAACTTTTTTATTGGTCGTAAATAGGAAATGCCGGGAATCAAAACCCTCGTCCTACATATTATAACACTCATAAAATGATATGAATTTAATCAGTCTCATTAAATTAACACACAAATTAACATTTGAAAAAACAATGTAAAATTCTCACCCAAAAGAAAAGATTGAAAATTACGACGAAAGCCTTTGAGCATTTGAGTCCACAGCAAGCCATTTTTCTATTAGATTTTTTCTTCTTACGGTTTCAACAAATATCTTTTTGAGTTTTGACAGCTTTTCAAGTCTCCACAAAAATTAGCCCCTTTCAAATTCCCGGATCAACTATGACCTCAACGCTGATGGTTTCTTCTTGAGACAATTGATAATTGATTAGCTCTTTTAATATGACCCACAATGATGATTCAGTACGTGCGTATAAATTTTCAAGTGTTTAGTACTTTCCTTGTTGTCACTTTTGTTTCTTGAAAAAATAAATGTCGGAGTAATTTATGCACTTAAGTTAATTCTATTTGTAACCTTTATGATTGTCCAGCGATTGGACATACAAAAACTTGATGGAAGAAGTCAATGGCAGTGGTAAGATTTAATGGTTGAGAAAAAGGAATGTTTCCACGGAAAGCTGAGTACAAATCTCCAAAATTAATGGTAGCTCTGATAATCAAGGAATGGCAGTCTTGTCAATATTCACAACTGTTGTAATAATCCACTTGCACCAAACTGTTGGACACTGCTGTGACGGACGAGTTCTTGGATGATTAGTTCCTGTGGCTCTTGGAGTAGTAATTAGTAGTTCCTACAATACAAACAATGAAAAAAGTTACAACAGTAAATTCTTCAAACCATTAAAGATGTGGCCCGTCATGGTTCACATCATCCTCCAACACGATAAACGCACTAATTACTACGGAATTACAAATCACATACAACAGACATAATCTAAAATGCTTCTTTCTTTTCAAAGCTTCTTCACCTTATCATATTAGATCTGCTTCTCCGAACCGTTCAAATATCACTAATTCTTCCCTTTGACCTACACTTTTTAATGGGAGGTTAAACACAAGTTGAGCTAGATTCCCAAAAATTCCTTGGAATTCCTTTACGATGGAGTAAACGATAATCAATACTTATTACAATGTTCTTTTCCTCTACAAATACATATAAGGATATGGTGCATTGACCAACAAGTGTATAGAAACTACTGGATTTCCCAGACCTATAAACTAGCATGATCACCATGAGGACATCCCACGTGCGTCAAATAGTAGAAACTTTATGGCCTGAAAATATATCCAGGGACTAATAGTCCTGCTCCAAATTCAACATTTACCACACGGGGGGATTGAGCAACTGACAATGAGTGAGCTACATTACTAATGGACCGGAGTAGGTTTTCAATTTGATGTCCGCAGCCTCCACCGCCACCGGTGGTGACTACCAAGGTGATAGTATCCCACCGTCATTAGCTATCACAAACAACTGTGTAACTTTTATCTTTTAATTTATGTCCCCTTCCATAATGCACTTCCCACTCAACCTGGGAAAAAGTTGACCGTGATTTGATCTCTGTACACCACCGGAGCGAAGATAAAAACGTTTTTATTATTCTGCAAGCAGACAAAGACCAGCGTTTAGGGCACACTAAAAATAGCTTTAAAATTCCTCAAAGAAGCCATTTATAAAGACTAAAAGACACGTAAAGGAGATGCAATTTAGCTTTTTAATCAATCAAAAAACTGGAATTGAATTAATTTACATGCCTTTAGATTATAGTTAGTGTTCCTAAAGAACTTTACACTGAAACTCCTATCCCGTTTCTCTCCCTTGTTAATTGTAACTAAATGCAAAAACTATACGTTCATAAACTGATAAGCTCTCCATATTATATCAGATTCAGGCTCATATTGTTAAAGAACAAGTAAATCCTTGGACGACTTTGTCAACAAACTCGTGGGAGGAAGATATCCAATTACTACAAATACCTTAGTTATACCTTTATCAGGGAAACATTTTGCGTCATAACACATATGCTTGACAGCTTCCAGTGAAAATACTATACAGAGTTCTGTTGGATTTTTTACATTTTTTACTTGATGAAACTCTCAAATTTCCCGTGGGCAAAGCCTGTGCATAGTAACAGGATGACAGTCTTCCATGACATGATCTCCATTCCTGCAACGAGTCCCTTCACAGTAGTTATATGATTTGTTGCTAATAGTTTTACTCTACTTCCAGCATTTCCTTCTGACTTTTGAGTAAAACATTGTAAACTCTACGTATGATGTGGCCATCATGCCCCAGGCAGGATCTTGAAATTCAAGCTTATGTTTAATTTAGTGCTTAACAAGAATTAACATTGTGGGTGGAAAACTTTGTATGGACGTCTCAATATTAACACTATACAAAATAATTTTTCTACGAGGCTGTATATTAAAAACAAATATGTTTTCCTTGCTATAATAAGTATTAGTATTATTACTTAATATTCTATGTATGTGCGAAGCTCTAAGAAAATCCATATATTTCGTAAATTGATGAGTTTTTTAAAATAAATCTTTACTATGCCCTTTCTAATGTAAATAAAAACTGTTTCAACATACGCCCATGTACTAAATATAAAGGTAGACGATGGCTTGGGGGAGCTGGGGAAGAAAGTTCATAAATAAATGAAAATAGAAAATAATAAATGGAGTTGCTAAACTTTTTCTGCAAGGAAAAATTTATGGCGGAAAGCACACATAACACACACAATCTCTTCTCATTTATTTCTCTTTAGATTTCTCTTTATAATTGAAATGAAAGGTCAAGAGATGATTCCTTTTTTACTTCACATGCTCCCCATAGTCTCCAACGCCCAGAATAATATAGTATAGTCAAAGGAACGTAATAAATTTCTATTTTAGTGATTTAAAAGAGGAACAAGGTTACACTTGGGATGAGTAGCAGAATATAGGAATCACTATTATGAAACTATCAAGTATAAGGCTTAGAGTTGATCTCCTTAGTGTAAAATAATGTTACTACATGAAATAAGAGAATGGAACTTGGCAAATATGCTTTATTTTATTTCAAAGCCACAGTAGTGTAATAATATACCCTTACATGCTATAAGCTCAATGTTGTATTACATTATGTCATGAAAGCTCAGTGTGGGAAAATTAAATTTGTTCCATACAATACACTTTTAGTTTCATTTCAAATATAATCTAATTAAATTGTCCTTGGTTGAATCAAAACTATACAAATGGATACATCTACATATGTGGCTATAGACTGTGGTTCACAGACACTTCCACATTAAAGTATAGGACCGCATGCTCAAAAAGCAACGTCCATAAAAATTCTTTGGACCCAAGCGATTTAAAAAAGAAAGAACCTATCTTGACTTGATCTCATAAGAAGTTAACCAAGCATGTGAGTACATGGATGTACACACCAAGTGGTCAATTTATTATTCATGGAGGTGATATACTTCACATCTGAGATAATCATGAAGGTCAAGGAGAGATCATTTCAATTGATTCAAATCCGAATACAAAACTCCATCGTTACCTAGCAGAGCCAGAGTTGTGCTTGGAGACATATAGAAAAGCTCGTAGTATATCTAAGCTATAGAATAACAAAAGCTAGAATAACTGTATAGCTAGACCGTTGAGCTCTGCTGTTTCGTCAGGAAATATTAAATTGGTTAAAATAAGTGAGCGAGAGTAGCTCGAGAGAGGAAATTGCATGGGAAAGGGTATAAATAGGAAGTGAGGGTGGAACCAAGCCGGCCCGTTCCCTTCACTTTGTTCCTTCATATCAAAAACTAAATATCATTAACAGTTACCATGCGACATCATTCAGAGACAGAATTTATAGTTTTTCCAACCATTCGCCCGCCTCACACAATGTATATTTTTTGAGTGAAAGCTAAAAGCGCATATCCAGGAACTATACTCATTAACCGCACTGGGCTCATTCAAAAATTTATACTCCACATGTAATGTGTATAGATACATAAGTAATTACGTGTATAGCCATTAAATTCCTATTAAAGTAGAACCTCTCACAGAAAAGTAGCACAAAGGGAATTGAATGATTTTTTGTATATTTTTCTATAATGTGATTTTCCTTTTTTTTGATTTTTTTCAATTATTCCTTCCAACAGTAATGAAAGTATTTCCAGGAGAAGTAAATTAAAAATTAATAAAATTTCTAAGTTATGAATATATGGAAGTTTATTGGCAGTTTTAGTGTCAATTTCTAGTTGTGTATCCAACACACCCTACCTATAGAGCATATGACCACAATGAAAAATACTACATGAGCTCTGAAAGTGTTGTATGGTCAAATAAATGTGAAATAATTGGACTAATGTGGTTTGAAGTTTACTCTTTATAGTTTGATGGTTCCATGAGGAAAAGACCTTCAATTTCACTCCCTCCGCTCTTCTGTCTCCACGTGAAGTTCATATAAGTACTGTTGATGGCTCGGCTGACTTTCGTCGGATGAAAAGATACTTCGCAACTCTGTCAAACTCACTCCTCATGTTCCTTTCATTTCCAACTTGTATAGTTACCCGATGGAAGTAAGTTACATGCTCGTAAACAGCATCACTCTAGTAACACCTGCTTTTCACTCCCTCGCGTCTTCCCTGTCCTACAACTCCATACCAACTAACGAGCCAGATTTTTTTTTGTTCAGCCTCAAAGAAAACCTTCGCAGTCTCCATGAAATGCACACAAATTCAAGGAAGCGTGCTAAAGAGCGTCAGCGTATAATTAATTTATGGAAAAACAACTTGTCTTTTACTTCCCAACTCAAATACAAACTCCCAAGGTAAACTTCTAAAAATGAGAATTAGTTTTGGTTAGATTGTGTGCAAACGCTAAGAAAGTTACATTTATGATAAGGGAGGAAAAAGTTTTTAGACTGTGCAAAACTTGGTTCTAGAAAATAATAGAAAATTAAGTGAGGTTTTTATGGTTCACTCTTGGCCGTACGCCACCCTGAAAGCTCCGCCGGCTAAAGGCATTGAAGGCCCTGAAGACAACTGCCACTCCACCCTTATAAACGACTATACCTCGGCCAACTGCCCCTTTGGCTAATTGTGTCATAGGCTAAAGGCCAACTGAATGACTGGCCGTAGTGTCCAAGTAAACGGCTGGCCCGAGGGACCAAAAATCCTGCCAACGCAACGGGGAAATTAGCCAGTGCGGATTTTTTAACGGTGATAGTATCCGGGGGTGGAAGATATAAGGCAAATGACCACACGGCATTAGCCATCGGGGAAGTTCCTTGGGTGGCATCCGGCCGGATATGCTTTTTTCTATACCTTTTATTGCACAATTGCAGTCTAAGTTTATAGCTTCACATACTATTTTACTCTCTACAGAACAAACCCTAGAGAGGCACCCTCACTAAAACCCCTCGGTCTTGATTCCCTATGAGTCATAATTTTTGCGTAGAATTTCTTTCATATGTATTGATTTAACATTTACTCAGGCCAGAGCATAAAGTAAAACATGCAATGGAATCATTTAATGATTGTCAGATCACAAGGGTGGGTTATCCATGTGAGGAATTTTTTGTGAGAATTTTTCTCTCACCAAAACATATCTCATGGGCTATCAGCTTTAAGCCTAGACCATTTCCTCTCAAATCCATCTTAACTTAATCGCTCCCATTTAACAGGATGTAGGTTATTACAATTGTGGAGGAAAAGCCGTAAAAGTCGAAACGCTATGTAAAGCTCCACACGAATGGATTTTCTAACCACGTCCCCTACTAAACTGACTTAATACTACCATCTTATATATGATTTCAACATACGTAACTTTTACTATACATATTTTACATTTAATTACAAGATAGATTCTCCAATTAATTGTAGGATAGTAATAATCATTTTTATTACTGCCCTTTTTGGAGTAAAAATTCAATAAATCAGACAGTCTCAAATATGAAGTGAAGCTTTTTCCTCGAGCTGACATGTGGAATAATCCTTTTGATTTTGTACAATTACAAAAAACAAACAATACTTTATTTAAAAATAATAGATGAGTGCATTGATAATGCTCGTGGCAGTCAGTAGTACTCATACAATTATTTTTCTTCAATTTGTTAATAAAAGTAATGGTGGAGGCGCAGGAGCTGTCAACATGCAGAAATAATAGAACGATCAGCTCCATTATACATAAATACACCCGAGACTCATAAAAAGCAACTTCCCAAGAATATTGCATTTCCAACCCGAAAGGAATGAAGGGTGGAGGATGAGTTGGAGTGCAGTAAAATGCCGTAAATCATTCTCTTTCCTAAGCTTTTTCATAATCAAGAGTCATTGTAAAGTGCAGTTGGAGTGGCATGCCAGGTGGAATGAATTGTGACTTGTACGTCTGGAGAAAGGGGAAATCGACGGGGCTGAAGAAGGAAAAGGAAAGTAAATACATATTTCACTTGTACAAGAATCACACAATGATGGATTGAATACCCATTCTCTTTACAGCATGCATATACTTACTTTTATGCATAAAAGTAGGAGAGAAAAGAAGGAATGAATTATTTTGAATTTCTTATCCCCCACACTTTTTCCTCTCCTTCCCTTTTCACACCATGTAATTTTATGTACAGAGTACAGAGCTGTTGTTCCTATTCCCTTACTTTTCCTCCTGTACATATGAAGACAAGAGGGCTCTTTGAAAGTGTCTGTATCTACAAAAGCTCTATGTTCAACAACATTACAACAGAGTACTCTTAGCCACAAAAACAAACCAACCCTCCGGTTTTCTCAAATCCTAATATACAGGAACCACCGACCACAGGAAAGACTCGGACAGGGGCGAGAAAAGCACAAGCTAAATTATGCAAGTGTTGTTTGTTCTACCCTAGCATTTGTCAATGGCATTGACTCGAAATGTACGACGTGTTTACTAAATTAAAGTAACTTCTTTCTTTCAACATAAAATAATCGAATTTTAAACTACGCTATACTTTTTCCTACAAAATTCTCCATCATCGTCCTCCCATGCATGTCTTTCCCTTGCGCGTTGTATTCATAATGACACAATAATGACATTCTTTTCATAAGAAAATTCTACATTTATTGGAACTCTATAGAAAAAACTATATCAATTTTTTTTAAACCCATGCATTAAAGTCTAATGCATGAAAATGTACTCACGTAAAAATGAAACGATTAATTAAAATTTGCATCAATTCCCAATGCCAAGTATGTATGTATGGTTTTATTTGCGTTATTCGTGACCGTAGTCTACAACACAAAACATTTACAATGTGATGGTAAAACATTTCCCAATGCCAAGTAAATAGTGCAACCACAAATACAGAAATAGCTCTAGAATTATGTAATTAAAAGGTTTCACATTTCTCTCTATTAATAAAAGCAATGAAGTAAATATAGATAATTACATACAATGATAATAAATAGGAATAGATGAGCAAGTTCCCCACTACAATTGATTATTTGTACAAGGATATTTTATCCGAATCCGTGAAAATCCTTGAATGGGAAAACCCTACTCATGGAATTAAAACCTTCTAATTTACCAGGAACTTGTGAGCAGAGAGTGGCTCAACAACTTGAATCCCAAACAATAACGAGGATATAGAAGTAAATGCAATCACAATTCCCTTTAATTCCAAGCCTCATCCGCTCAACTTCTCATAGGCTCCTTTAATTGGAAACAACAACATTTGAGTAAATTTCCTCATGCTTTCTCTTCCCTAGAGGAACATATAATATGTATAATTCTAGCCACTTCCTTCTATTTTTAAACCAATTTAAATCAAAATGTTCTTTTCCTTCCATGTAAATATACTCCTCATGATCTTCTAAAATTATCTCAAATTATTTACTCATCGAGTTTTTTCCTCTGAAATCTCTTATCCAAAGCCCAAGCTCAATTAATTATACCTGCCTTCCCCGTAGGCACCGTCAAGCCAGTGAAATCAAAGTGATTACTGTTGTATGTTAACTATACGCACATTAATTTTGTAGAAGTACTTTGCTAAGCAAACGGAAAGGAGAGGAGTTATCCAAAAACACCTGTGCTTACACAAGTAATCAATTTAATTCCTAGCCCTAATCTAATTAATATTTCACAAATAATTGCATCTGCCATTCATCCAGTCGCCACTGCCAGTCTCACTTCCTCACAATTGAGTTCTTTTGCTAAGTACATACACACTTAGCCTGTGTAGCCACATTTTTCTCTAATAATTACAGGGGGGTTGGTCAAGTGTCCGTCGATCCGTTGGAAAGTAAATGCTGAAAGCACCCACATTAATCTTAACTTGACATGTACATCCGCTTTCTCTCCAGCTTTATATCACCTGCAACCCACGACTGTACTCATAGAATTTCTTACGACATATACAGATACTGTATTATAGAAGCGGGAGAAAAGTAACATGAAGATTTATAGACTGAGAGAGTGCGAAGGCCAATCGGAAGCGGATTTCTGGTCAACTTTTTCCCAATGTTATTGCTTCCACATAAAAACCTATTATACGATATACAAACACCCTGAGACTTCCCCAGTACGTTTAACTTGTCCAATCCGCCCTAGTCCCTTACGTTTATTTAACCTAAAAAATCAAGTAACATGATACATTTGAGTAATAAATATTCCCAAGAAAAAACTCTTGTTCCTTGTTAGTAAATACAGTGATATTGTGTAAATATTTGTTCCTCTCAAAACCATCAAATTTTATGACGAGTCAATGGTACTTTGTGGAACTCCTACGACTCCAAGCAGACATAGCTTTTATATGCAAAAGTATTTATAAATGGCCGTTATTTCTCTGAGCATAATATTCTGATATACGTAGTTACGTAGTACATGGATTTCTTGCGTACATGCATTATTGGCTCACCCTATCTAATCACACATAGTCGAGTGTATCGGTCAGTTACATGTGAATCAAAGGGATAACGTCATTGAGTTTGTTTATGTCTGGTCATAATACTTCCCATAGGTAGGGAAACCATGTGGGTTTTTCCCTACTTTCTCCATGAAGTAATAAAAGCACCAAAAGTTATTTACTATTCAAGCTAAGTATACACGCATAATGACATATAATGAGGGACGGATAGTGATATTTATATGCATGAGAAGAAAAAACCTGACTATAATAATAATAGCCAATGTTTCCGTACAAATTAGGTCCTAAAATAAAACTTGATGGGCTTGCTGCCGACCCCATTGAAAGATAATAATACCAGAGTGAATCACTCACTCCATTCCTGAATATAAGAATCTTGACAGTTGGAGAAATGTCCTTAACTCGAGGAAAGGAGCTTTGGGTGAAAATACATACACTAGAGAGAGAGAGAGAGAGAGGCGTAAGCATAAAAGCACGCTAGTTCAACAAATTATGTACTTAAAACTTCCCTATGTCTACCATTATGTACACGATTAGGAGTATCAGTCCAAGAATGGCTTTTCGGGTGTATATAGAAAACACAAATATAGCGTATATCGACACTATAATGCATTCCACCTATAGTAAATAGTACCAAAGAGAGAATCCGATTGACTGATTGTCTTTTCCATGTCCATATGTTTGGATTCCACGTCTCAAGTGTGTAAAAACGAGTGTTTTTTTCTTATACAAATATATACATACTTCTACCAAATACAATAGTTTTCCTAAGAAATAGTAGTAACTGGAGGAAAATAACTCCATATAAAAATAAAATAATGTTGGGTAATCTCAGTAATGTATGAACACTCGAACCTATTATGCCCTCCCAGGTTTATCCTATTTCCAGTAAAAACAATATTTATGACTTTACAAAAGGGTCCGGGAAAAAACCAGTGGCTCATAGTAATAAATAGCATAGTTATAGTGTAGGAAGTCTGAAGAGGAGAATGCATGTGTATTAAGTCCAAGCTAAAAATAATTCTCGTAAATGGGTGTGTCATGTTCATGTGCTTATCCTCCGATCTATATTTGACGGATGGACGGAGCTATGTATCAATATCAGAGGGAGAAGAGGAGGTGAAATTTCCAAATCCATCGTCCGTCTATCTCTCTCCGTATTTCCTCCTGTCTTTCTCCCTACACATGCAAGGTTAGGGCCATCCCAGGTGTATAAATATTACATTTCTCCAATCCTTTTTTTCCCAAACCCTACCTTGACACGCACCAAATCTAAAGTCACGTTTTTCCGAGAATGACCGAAAAAAACATTTATTTGGGTCCCATAGTAAAATAACTATATGGGAAGTCAAGGAATGACACAGATGAAATAGACTAAAAGCTGAAGACTCTGGAGAGGCTCATTCGTCAATCCTTTCAGAGCCATACATTCAATTACAACACAACATATAATCTATGGAAAGAACCAAGCCACAAGGTTTATATATTTCACAACAATAAAAACAGGGGAGAACACTTGAGTTCTCCAAGCACTAAAGTTTCTCTCCCGTGTCAATGTCAATCCCACCAGTTGACAAGCACGATTGTTTATTTACCCTTTGACAAGTTGGATCCGAATTGTTTCATTCAGGTAGAGAGAGAGAGAGAGAGAGAGAGAGAGAGAGAGAGAGAGAGAGAGAGAACGTTGGAACTTTCACGAGAGGAAGTTTCTTGCACTAAACGTATCTCTGCAGATAGAAAAACCCTTATAATAAAATATCAATGGTAGAACATTGATTGCAAACAAATTGTACATGTCCTTACAAAGGAGAGCTGTTCAAATATTTTCCAAATGTTCTTCATCAAATAACAAGGATTTTTTTTCTTGAGAGTTTACAGCCCATAGTAAATACAAAAACTCTGGACGTAATCCTATTTGGCTAATGGTACTTTTTTTGAAGGAAAAAACTGCAGGATTAATTAAGGTTTGTCCTGGTATATGTATCTATAGAAGGGATAGTTTGTAGGAAAAATAAATTTTAGATGAGTCCAGGAGGAGCGAGATGGAGGGAACAAACCATATTACTGAGGAGCCTCAAGGGAAAATACATAGGGGAATACTGTTCAAATCTTAGGTTACTATATACTATGTGTACCACAAAAGGGAAAGTGAATTTTCTCCGATATTTTATCATTTTATATGTATATACATATATATCCACCAGCCAAAATAATATCATCGGACGAGAAGAGTCAGTATTTTCCTCTCTCTCTCTCTTCCGGAGGAGGTAAACATTGGAAGCGTTACAAGAAGGAGAAAATCCTAAAATCTCTATTATCTCTCTATGCCTTTAATGTTTTTCTGTATGATCTGACAAGCTATTACGAAAAGCGTTTAGCTCCCATGTATACAACACATGAAAAAAATAGATAGTCAAATTAATATTATGAGTAGCTTCATATCCATCCAGTCCATAATAATTGTAGATATTCAGTTTTATTTTTCCATAAAAGGAATATTAAAGGATATCGGCAAATATTCAAGCTCTAGAGCTGTTTACATCGCATACAGTAGAATAGAATAGGGTAGAGAGCTCCACCATAAAATCCACAATCTGATAGAGAAAGTGACATTGGAGAGAGTCTGTTGAATAAACATGGGATTGGAAATGAGGAGAGGGATGAGGATTGAACAAAATTAATCTTCTCCATAGGAATTGGCCTCCAGCTAAAGGGAAAAATGTGTCTAGAAAAAAATGTTTGGGGTTTCTCTCTCTCTCTCTCTCTCAAATAGATAGAAAGATCCAAGAGGAATAGAATCTATATGGTGGCAATGTTCAAGACTCATCGGACTATATGTCTCCATAGAAAATCAATAGGAAATTAAATCCTTGATATTTTGTATAAAAGCCCGTCCTATCTCTATAGAAAGTAACCCGGAAAAATTTCTATTTTCTCAACCTGCATAGCTAAAAAAAAGAAAGGGCCTATAATTTCCCAATGACTTTCCCAGGCTCCTCTTAAATTGTCTTATTTAAATTTTGAGAATTCCGGGGGAAAATCTTTTGAAAATTACATATGAAATTCGAGTGAATTTAATTCATTTAAAAAATACTTTGAAGTGGATTGGGGGATGAACATGGCTTTTTCATAACCATGCGTTTTTCCCTGTATATTCATAGAAAAATTGGGAAGGTAAAAAAGGAAAGGACTGAACGAAATAAGATCTCAAACTTTGTAGGAGGTGTTGCTTAATATACGTACTATTAAAAAGGGAAAGCTAGTTCAGGAGAGAAAGCGGAAGAAGAGAAGAGAAGCATGAGAGAGAAAAAATACAGAGAGAAGGAAAGAGAGAGAGAGAGAAAGAGTCAGAGCACTTTTGCCAGCACACATATGTAGCTGGGAAAGTGTTTTTGTCCCTATGTATTTTCAACGGAAGATTGAGACGAGTAAGTAAATGCATGAAAGCTTCGTATAAAACTCCATGCTTTCCTCTCTACTCCATCTCGTCTTCTTTCACCATCCATTTCCATCACCATGGTAACCCTGGAACAAGTCTTTTGGTCTCACTGCTATCGACCAGCGCACCCGAACCCAAACCCAAATTCCAACTCCAAAGTCCAAGTAGAGGGAGAGAGCAAGAGAGAGAGAGAGAGAACGAGTAGTGTGAGGAAGAAGAGAGGAAGCAGATATTTCAACTTGGCGTGGATTTTACGTAACTGATGATAGAATACCTACCGTGCCGCACACATACACACGCACGCATTTCACCACTGCACACATCAGGATCAAGGGGATATAATCAAGTACATATACGAGTACACTCCAATCCTGTATCTACGAGCCTGGTCCAGTAGTCACATAGAAGAGGGAAGAGAGAGAGAGTATGTGGGAGAGAAGGCCAGGAGATAAAAAAGGATCATTTTGTTAAGCTGACTATGTGTGGAGGAAGGGAAAGGAGGAATTCTCCTACATAAAACATATTATTTCCTTGCATTGAACTTGCATTCTTTCAGGGAAAAACCAATTGCTTTACGAGCCGTTGTCCCAATAAACAACTGCTACTACAAGGACAACAACAAAATTCCTATATGCTCTCTCAATTCACTACATAATAATTATTCAGCAATGACAAAACTAAAGTTCCCACTTTTCTCCTTCTCCTTTTGCCATTATTACGTTAATACACATTACGTTAATACAGTTTTTGTGTTTTTGCCACTTCCATTAAAATTCTTTCCAGACCTTTTTGCCCTTTTATCCCTTTGCTAATCAGCTCATTTTAAATTAACGTATTCATATTTGCTCATTATATAGCGCTAAAATTATTTATCATTTCACTGGGTGTCATTGAAATGATCCCTTTTGCTAAATTGTGACTTTCCGGAAGGTTTTTATTTTATTTTATGAGTCTTGAAATTCTGGAGGACGTACGTCAGTGAATGAGAATCTCAAGGGAAAAAATTTATGGAAAGGTTAAAGGGTGCAGAGTGGTAGTAGGTTTTTGGTGATTTTTAAAGGGAATTTTCCTTGGATGACGTTTCTAAGAGTTTCCTCTGTAGCTTTATAGCTGGAGCATCATTTAAGAATGGTGTTGGTGCTTTAAAGGATAAGGTGAAGTTAGGGAAGTTTAGGCTCTTGCCCTGTTGGAAATGACGTGGTCATTAAGGTAATCTGTAGCTTGTTGTAGATATATGATACATTAGGGTTGATTATTTTTTCTTACACTTCCCTTCATGTTATTTGAATGAATTTCCAAGTTATGATAAAAGTTGAGTGAAAATGATAACTCAAGATTTGCATTTACCTCAGCAAATTTATACTACAACTCATTTACTGAAAAATAAGCTGGTGAAATATTAAGGGAGTTGGGCGCATATAGCTTCAAAGTAGATATGATTAGTAGTAGTAGGACTATACACACATGAAGAGAAAAAGCGTTTCAACAAGTTCCCTTGAAAGTGTCTAAGCTCGTTTAAGTGTCATTAGGCTTTATGTACAGAAGAGTGAATGCAATATACATAGATAGTTTCTCTCCTAGCTTTAGCTTGTAAGTAGTTTAATACTTAAGGAAATGAGTAGGCTTTTACTATTGCATGGTCTTTCTGTAACTTGGTGAATATATGGCTTCATCTATGATTCCATACCATTAAACTGTAGAATTACTAGTATCTACTGAATAGCTGAGGAAGAGCAGTTTGGAAATGGGTAGGATTTGCAAATTAATTAATTAGCACTCACTCAGTATAAATGTACGTACTGTGTACTTTACCGGAGCCATTTCCTTGTTCGGCTTCTTTTGTGGCAACAAGTCTACAAATAGTTCAGGGTATGGTACACATGTCCAAAATTTAAAGAGAATTTACATTGGTGAGAGTACACAATCAATTACTTATTCTAACTACACAAAAAAACACCCTTTGAATCTCCACAACACTCTCTCTTTCAATATTTCTAGATTCAACTACGGTGAATAAAATTTTCTTTAATTTACATAAAAATCAATTTGTCATTATTGCTGGAGTAAACTGAGGTTTTTGAACTGGAAGAATTAAGCGTTTTCATGAATCCATCAGAAAGGATTTTGAGGGCTGATAAAATTTTCAAGTTATTTTTTTTTCATGTTTTTGAAACGTGGGGGAAAAGTTTGTGAGTGTTTATTATTAAGTAATTAATTTTGTATGCCTGCTATAACATATTTTATTTGCACGTGTTATGAATTGCAAGAGCAAGCATGCAGTGGTTTTAGTTTCCGTAATGCATGATGGAAAAGTTTCGTCTGGCAGACTTTGCGGGGGATTTGTACACATGTCGCCATGACCATTGATTTGTTACATGGAAAATAATATGCAAGGAAAAAAATGAAGTAAAAGAGAATGAAAGATTGTGAAATTTTGCTTAGGAGAAAATATTTTTATGTACATATTTTTTATACATAATATTTAAGGTTGATAAATAGTTTTCTCGTTGGAACACAAGGGTTTCCTTGGATGGTGACGATTTCTCGTAGAAATTGTGTAGCAAATGACATCCATAGTTGAGCTCACTTTATGCTAAAATCCAGGTGATTACATCTATCTGACTAAATGAAAAATTAAATAGTCAATACAACTCGAACTCTTAAAATTATATTTATCATTTTAAGTAATTTAAGTATTTATTTATATCCCATGAAAAGAAACCATTCATGGGTTAAAATCCTACAATTTCAATCCACCTTTTTTTTATGACCATTCAAAGCTCCAGTGTTCATCCAACGAGTTTATGCTGAACACGCTACTATTACAGACTAGTGACAAAGCTCCAGTTAAGCTGGAGAGGCTCCATCAAATAAATTAGTTACACGCCGAGAGCTCATTTCTCATTTCTCCCGGAGCTCTTCATTCATCAATTCCCATGCAGTGTGAATAATCAAGTGACTCTATGAAAACCTCTCCATTTATTTAATCCTAATACCCTACCCCTTCCTAACAAATGCAATTATTTCTATTAAATCTCCCGAATTTTCCTGCCCCATAGTGAATTTGCACTTTCCTCAAACAAATCCCTTACTTTTCCCCTAAAATCCCAAAATTATTTTTTAAACCCTACCTCAATACATTGCTACAAAGGAATGAAGCCCCAATACAACTTCCTCTGTACACATTGATTTTATTACTCGTCTTCAGATAATTTCAAATGAGAAGGTCACCCCTTAAATCAAAGGGGTCATAGGTAGTAAATAATTTCAAGCATCAGAGAGACTGAAATAAAAAAAGCCATTGGGAAAAATACATGACAGCTGAGTAGTTGAGTGATATCATTGTGAACGAAAGAAAATGCATGGACGTGTGAGAGAGGCTAATGAAATTAACCCCCTAAATCCACTTCCAAATGGCTCACTTCCTTACAAATACATAGTGAGATGCCCAAGAACTATCATGGTTTGGGGTTACAAAAAATAACATGGTAAAAATACGTGTACCCGTGAAATGTTAGTAAGAAAAAAATGAGAGTGAACGAAGAACATAGATTTTTCGAACTAATCTTTAGCAAAGCGAGACTCTTATCAAGTACTACTCCAAACTACCACACTGTTTATATTTGGTCTCTAATAATTGCTCTATATTTATTATTTTCTACATCATATGCACAACATTCTCCTTACCCAGTCAAAGTAAACAAATGGTCAAAGCTCTCATCTCCTTCCTAGGAACCTTACAAGGTTAAATACATTATAAGCACTTGTACTATTTCCTATACTCATCAGGTTTTAGTACAGTAAACATGTACTCTGACTTTTTTATGCATACTAGCAAGTCATTAAGATTGAATTCTACCACCAGACTTTAATGTTTTTGGCCCTTTTTTCTCTCTCCCCTTCCTTCATCCTCCTACAAATACAAATGGCTCAATGGAGCAAAAGCAAGTAATTCTCTAACAAATCAGAGATTGACAGATTGCCCTTTGATACTTTCCAAAAAAACATGTAATACATACTAGAAGACTTTTCCTTTTTTTTTATTGCTCCCAACTAATCTCCACGATACTTTTGGGCTACCCCTTTTCGGTAGTTTAAAGTTAAAAAGTAGTTCACCGTCCTCCTAATGGAGATCCACTTGAAATCCCAATAACATTTTGACTTAACTTTAAAATTTAAGACTATTGCTTCTTCTAGAGTGCTTTCAGAGAGCTAGAAGAATTTCCTAATTTTTTTAAACTTCAAGTGTTATATAATGCAGGAGCAGAGCAGAGTCTGGGATATGACAAAAGCACTCTTCATATTTTGTCTGCCAGGCACATTTTTAATGTGAATCTCCTTCTAATACAAACTTTTTCTTGTACATGGAATATGTGTATAACATTGTACAGTTTAAAATTACATGGGTTTTTTATATTCTTCCTCAGCTATATTGGCTTACATACGAGCGGAGAAGTGATTTGAATAGCGGGTGAGATTTGAGTGAGAGGGATCGAACCTTTAGCTTTCATGGAGGCTTCAAGATGAAGGCTGGATTTGAGTTTTGATAAGTAACCTACAATGGATGAACGCTTACTTTTCCATACACCGTTCTCACAAGTTTATGGTTCCCCGGACCGTAAAAATTCTTATATTGTATTAAGGTAGCCCTATATATAAAAGAGAGTCGTACTGCGAGACCACTCGCAGGGTTTACAGCATTATAGGAAAAGTAGTAGAGTCTGAAATTTACCTTGGAGATGATTCTCTTTTCAGCAACTCCTTCTGGCTAGTATATAAGGTCTCTCATGTATTATGTATGCAATAGGATACACTGCTAACAGCAACAGGCTGTGCTTAAAAAGTCTTGGTGAAAAGGTACGTATTTTTTTTTCAACAGAAAATGTTACATGCTATATAGAAAGTACAGGATAATTTTTCATGAACAAGCTGTGTGTGATGAGATTTGAGTTAAGAAGGGAAAGAGATAGGACCTTTCCCTATAACAGTGGGGGATTGTAGTGTGGTTTTTTATATGGGTCCTTTAAATAACACGTACCACCATCTTTCCCTTGATGGAAACCAAAAGAGATAAGGTAAATATTGCACATGTGTGAGCATGAAAGTCTTGGGACTTTCACTCGGAAAATTCTTCCTATTACATTGATTCAAAGAGACTTTTTTCATGCTTGGATTCTCATGCATAAGTTCCTTGAAATTCTGGGTGTAGAAATTGTATGTATGTGTATATATGAATTACAATATGCATTGTTTTTATATGAGTTTGTACATGTGAGAATCTCGGACAGTAATAAATTCTTGTCCAGGAGTGTAGACATTGTTGTTGGTGAGTACGAGGACATGAAATGATTGGGGAGTTTACAGTGGGTTTAAAGTAATGCTTCGCCATTAGAAATTCGATTTTTCCAGACCAGTAAAGGCAACTCCCCTAAGGGTGGTAGAGGGCAAGGAGCATTTCTTTTGTCTAGGGATAAGTTGACGGGGACCAGAACCATTATTTATGTATTCTTTCATTTTACATTCAAAGGGCCAGGTTCTATCTCCAAAACCTGGAACTTTAACCGTGTATCGTTCATATTCTTGCACAAAATGCACAAGTAAAACGATATTCGCAAAAGTTTCCCCTCTTGTGAATCAAGTCACTTAAAATCGACCCGTTTCCTTCGTAGCTAAACCTGTCTCGGAGTACAGAGCGCCTATAACAACTAAATTAGATCACGTACAGTAAATTAAAATGCAAAGACCGACACATTCAAAAAGAGATTATTTTTATCCCTTGAGGTTGTAACAGCTCAATTTTTTTGATTAAAACGGTGACTCCTGCTAAGTTTAAATAATTCACATTATATTTGCACTTACATTTTTATTAGCATTACATTTTTTCTATTGTTATTTCTTCTGTTACAAACAATAATTGAGATTCTAAATTCCAACGAATTTTTCTCACGCATCAAATTCCATATACGAACCCATAGGATAAAAAATGAAAAAATTGCAAAAATATCACTAACGAAAAAAACGTTTCTTAAACTTGTCAATCTTATTCATATGTTTTAGCTAGTTTACACTTGAATCGTAGTAAATTTACTTGCCAAACATTTTATTTTATATAAATAGTAAATTATCTCAAACTTTGGATCCCAGGCGAAATCATCCCGGCCCTATCCTTATAGAAAAATGGTTGTCGTGTGAATGACACTATATAGCCATAATCATAGTGGGAAAAATTACTCATTTGTACCCGCCTTTTGATATAATGTCAAGAGACATTGATTCCTCATTTTCTTTATGAGAATGTAAGGAAAGGAGAGGAAGGCGTAAAAGGATATTCCTTTGGAGATCCTCTGACAATGAGCTGTGTTGACAACTTGCCTCCGCTCATATTTTGATTTGCCGTCAAAAAAATTGATGGGGCAAGACTTCTGACTTAGGGATATAGTAATATCATATCTTCTCACATACATTTCTAGAGATTTGAAACGAGAGTCTTTCGTTTCTCATATGGCGAGCAACTTTTTTCATACGATTTCCGTGGATACAAATGTATTTATAATGAATCCATTTCGTTATACATAATACAATACTCTCTCTATCTCTCTGAAACTGAAGAAATTGCATGCTTTAACTTACTCAAGGAACTTGGAAACGTCTTGAGTAAGCCTGAGTGAGCAGAACCATTTATCAACATTCCAGCTGAATATCACCATAATAACTCAATCTATTTCTCACACCCTCTCTTTTCAGATTTACATCAAGTATGCCGATACTTTTTATTTAGTCATTCAAAATAAACTCTCAATATCTTTACTACTACTATATACATTGTAGTTGAAGATAAACCACTGATGTCTCATTTACTAACCGCATGGATGCGTTCATGGTAGCTCGATCTAAAAACACCGTGCTCAATACTTTCCTCCGCAGCAGGGTTCACCAATAGGTATGTACACTATATAAAAATTTACCATACATCAAAGGACTTAAGCAATAAAATCTACATGCTAAGTATAAACACTTACGTTAATCCCACAAGAAACATTCAAGTTCTAAAAAGTCATAGCTGCGCGATCGTTTAAGCGTTCACACAGGTGCGGAGCTCTATTTCTCCTAACCTCTATGCATTGCTGTCAATCACATAAGTTCAGGTGATATGCAAGAAACTAAGCATGGGTGAACACTTGATTCATCTCCGTCCATCTTTTCAAAAGTTGTGGCGTAAAAACGGAAAAAACATTCAAAATTTTAATTTTTTTCACTTTTTTCTTAGAAATCATACCCATTTTTCCCAACTTTGAAATTGATTCTTAGAATTCTATGAAATTTAATGAGGTCCACACACTTTATCAATCTCAGATACTTGCAGGATTTATTGTAAAGAAGATAAGTTTGATAAATTCGAAAAATGTTTTCTCACTAATTATAGTTTTCGAATTTCAACTACAAAAAGTGCCAAGGAAGGGTTTTACCAAATTTTGTCGATGTGAGACTTTGCTTTCTTGAGTTATGTTGCCCAGGGACTAACAGACATAAGGATACGAGTGTACAAAGGAAATCTAACTAGGTGCACTAAAGCCACACCTAAAATTTGGAGCTCCCTAAAAATGCAAAAATCATCATACATCCGAGCTCAGCACGATCCATCCAGTTCCACAATTTCCCCAAACTGATGGATTGTAAAGGGCTTATTATGTATATAGTTGACGTAAAAATCCTACCGGAAGATTCATGTTTTATTTATTGAGCGTCGGATATTAGAGATGAGAAGAACCAAAAGGCATATACAAGTAGTAATAATTGTAGCTACTACAACCATCACGAAAAACCTTTTCGTTTTAAGTGAACTCAAGCATGAATGAGAGGGTGCATAATGTAACCGTTAAAAAATCCAGAACACAAGGTCGGCTGTCTTCACATTTCAATTCTTACTTCTACATCCTAAATGTCCATACATATTACGTAGGTACACCAATCATCAATGCATTAATGTCAAACATTCGTTCGTACCCCAAACTTTACTCCCTTCATGTTTACGTACAACTTTGGAGAACGTGTATGTAAATTACTAAAGCATAACTTGAGAATTGCTACTATTTTCGAAGAGAGGAAATCATAAGTTTAATACTTTTGAACGCAAAGTATATTTTATACGCCCTCCCCCCATGGAAACAGATGCAGAAAGGACGTACACATTTCAACCAACTTTCTGGCTACGTGTGAAGGAAGACGAGGGTGGTGGAGGTGTCAAAGCACAGCCTCTAAATTGTTCCACGTAAAAAAAAACTACGTAAGAAGAGCTTAAAACATATTTTTTTCCGGTTCAAGCAAAACGTTGCAAATGCCAGTCATAGTTACTAAAATCAAGTCTCATTTATAAACAGCTCCACGTACGAAGGAGTACAAATACATAGGCCTATTTTATGCTGATCCAGCTCACCCGAATTAAATGCTCGGAAATGTACCCGCTCAATTATTTATTTCAGTTATTATTTACTATATGCACTTCACTAAATATGTGTTCTAAGAAGCTTAAAATTCCTATAAATTCCCATGAGTTTTTTCTTCGAAAGAATAGTAGGTTAAAAAAGCACAAGTATGTAAAGATTACGATGCCTTTGCAAAAAAACGGCCTTTATTACTGCGTATCTTTCCTACAGGAAATTTGAACGTGCACAGTGAACTCCACTCATCCAAAGGTTTATTGGGAGTTGGGATAAACAAATGTAGTAAATATATTGAAGGGAAAAGCATTAAGGAATAAATTATTCAATCAATCACAAGTCAAAGGGGGGAATCTCCTTGCATTGGAATAAGTGGCTCAGTCTCAGGTTTCTCCAATAGACTCCGAACGACTGGAATACCTCAAGTTGAGAGCATATAACATTCACTCGATTAACCCCAGGAAGTACCTTCCGCATCTTATAAACTTCTCGTACTACCTCCTCATACCATTCGCGTTCCTTTACGGATATTACACTTACATTCTTATGCATTTAGTCACTAGAAATCTGCTATCTTAAAGGTTCATTCTACTTGACAAGGCAAAAAAAGCTCGTCTCCATACTACAACGAAAGTATAATAATAATAATTCTTACCAGAGAAACCTCAAGTAGTTGAAGCTTGTCAAGTGCTGAGTAATAATAAGCCAAAAGTATATGACGTGGTTAGACATTCAATGAATAAAACATTATGAGCCGAACTCAGAACCTCGGCCCAGGGTCCACACAAAAAACACAAAAACAACACTATGGAAGGTACACCACAAGCGTGGATCCATCACAGAATTTCTACTCAAGAGTTTTTAAATTTCGACACCAAAATTTTTCCCAAAATGTTTACGATTGCACAAAATCTTGAAATTATTGGTATGAAAAGACTCCGAATTTTTCCCTGGAAATACCTAGCTATTACAATGCTGGAGAACTTGAGGACTTGCAGGTCGCTACCTCTCTTGCTATTTGAGACTGTAGTAATTACAATGGATGTATATATAGTATATTATTATGGAAAAGAAAAAACCTCAAGCTCGGTGTATGCTTTTTGCTACTACTGTGAATAAGAAGAAGAGAGAGAGAGAGCAGCGCGACAGCTTCGTCTGACAGTTACACGTTGAATGCCCCGTTTCTGTTAGGGTACAGACGCTAATATTTTTACGTTCTAGCTATAGTACTACTACCAGAGACTCTGGAAGAGTTCGGCGACTCTCTGAGATCTTCGGACGGTCGGAACGAGTGAGAGAGAGAGAAAGAAAGAAAGAGAGGAATCCACTGACAACAGAATTCAGCGTGCGGTGGTGGGAGTGCGTCATGGTAATAATATCGCATAAAGTCCTATACAGTCTGTATGAGATGGGTAAGGAAAAGCTTATGGGGTAGAACTCTGCTCAAGCTATTTGTATAAGCATACACATTTCACTACATATTTCTACCACTCTTTATTACTTTCCCTAGGAGAAGGATCCTCTTCCTCCACAAATCGTCACTGGGAAATTCAACTCTTGTTTTCTCTAGTGAGTTTTCTCCTCTCTCAATTCTTACGTCTAGTTTTGTAAAGGCTGAGCATGTCTGTAGTAGAGAAGAGAGAGAGAGGCAGGGTCTTGCCTAAACTTGGATAGGGTGAATAAAGCATCTTTAGATTTCCACTGTCTGCTGGATCATGAATCGTCTGAAAAACTCTCAGTAACTCATTCCTCACTCCACTAGACCCTTCTTACTACTTTTCATATTTGAGTAGTCCAACTATAGCTCTCACATTGTGGAAACTACGAAGAGGACAACTTCCTTTGGTATTAGCTATGTTTAGCCTTTTCCATTACAATCTTTCTCCGAATTAACTTCCCCTTGCTACTTTCGCTTACGTGAGATTTTTCAGGTCTTAAGTGAAAGTTGAGGAAATCCAGTTTGGAATGTTAAATAGAAATGTTTGAGAACTCTATCCTTGGCTATGGTGCGCTATATTTGTAAGGTTGGGAAAAAAGGAATTCAATTTCGTTGGATATTCTAAAGTAGCTGATGATGACAAAAGTTTAGGGAGTTTTAGAGATTCGTAAAAAGGATGTGAAAGCGTGAATTTTGATATTATTGAGGGAAACTTAGGGAACGGAATTAATTTTGTTTCAGGTTATTCACAGTTGTGGTGGTTTTTTAAAGCTGTCTATTATGTGAGCTTCAAATTCATATTTTGTAATATGTAGATAATATATTTGTATGTTTTTACAAATGTATTTTTCAGAAGTGAAACAAATCAGTAGCAGCGTAAAACGACAATAGCTTAAATAGACGACATTTTTGGATAAAATCCAATAGATAACTTCATAGGATCGCCACACCCATCTAGTTATTTCTACCAAGTATGTTTGCACTGCACTGCGGGAGAAAGTTTCTATGTTCAGCGTTTAATATGTAATTCGTGAAATTGAAAATTGGGGATTTATTTTATTGATGTTAATTGAGGGCTGATGATTAGTTATATCTGGATCTGTAATTAACATATTCCTTCTTGCACGCCGCCGGCTGGTTTCCCATATTTCAGCATTGGAATGAGTTAAAATTTGTAACTTAAACTTTTAAGGTCCTCGCCTTTAGTTTTCCCAAAAACTGAACGGCTTTTCAGAAAAACAAAGTTTAACGATGAGAACTTCGCTGGAATCAAACGCAAATGGTCTATTTTTATCTGATTCGAACCATCAATGGCGAAGGTGTGGACATGCCACTGAGTTGAAAACAGTCATTACCAAACAATAAACCTCAAGGGTCGCTGCTTTGTAAATAATGTATTAAAATTATGTAAAAAATATTAAAAACAAAATTTATACGCAAAGTATTGACTATAGCATTTCTGCGAGTAAAATCGCTTCGTGAATTCACAAAAATGATATCAATAAATACAGCAATTTTCGAGTAATCATAACTTGTTGCAACAACTTGGTTCGGATAACACGGAAGATCGTTAAAAACTGAATGTTTATAAGTACTTCCACGAGGTTTCAGGCCATGAGAGCTTATTGGTAGTGTGAAAATATGATAACATTGACCGTATTAAATAGCTGTATGCTATTTTACGTAACATAGTTACGTATTAAATAGCTAGCTGCTATTATATGTAATATAGTTACGCATTATAGATATAATTATGTAATATAGGTATTCATTTGTTGACATTTATGGAAAAAGTTGAATGTTGTGGAAATACGATGGAAAACTTTGTTGGGGTTTCCGCTGTATCTCGGGAACAAACTCGAGATTCAGACTCAACTTTCGACTGAAATACACACAAAAAAGTTTTCTTGTGCCGCATTTCACCAATTGAATTCATTCAATTGAAAAACTCCACAGTACTAGCCAAATTTTTAAGAAAACGAAAATAATTATACCAAGTCATAGTATGATAAAAACCAGTTTTACCAATTATCTCATCTACCCGAAAGAAAACCGTTACGAGACCTAAAATGACGGTGACGATAGAAACGATATCAGTGATTTAAAGAAATACGATTTTTGGCTCTGGATGTACGGGTACGTCAGAAATTGTGTTTTTGGCGCCTGCTTCGGTTTTAACGATTAAAGAGTACCCTTTTTGCATTTTTGTAATTTCGAGCAAACGAGTTATGTAATCAGTAAAACGAAAGTGTTTTCATTTGCGCCGAAAATTTGATTATTAGGCTGATCCGGCAGGTGGAAACGCTGCAGAAGAAAACTTATTTTCAGTCGAAATTTGAGTCAATAAGTCACCAGCTTGTTCCCTAGGTACAACGGAAACATAAAAAGAGTGAGTTTTTGTCATAATTACACAACCACTCATCTGTTTCCAGAAATTTCACTGTTATTGAAAATGGTACGAAATTATTTTAAACGTTCAATATTATCATAATTAATTTTCAGTCTAAACTTGTTTGGCCAACATCCTCAATCGTGGATTTTTTTGCATCCATAATTATTGTGTATGAGTAATTTTTACACAATTCAAAAAAAGTCGTTCCAAATAATGTGCATAATTAATTGCTATTTACACATTGACATTATTACTTATGCATGTACTTTAAGTTTGTGTTTATGGGGTAGGGGGTGAATCACGGGTTCTTCAGTCTGTAGAACTTGGAATTAGTTCTGATGTTTCCTAAATCTGTCACTTTTCAGGTGTTTCGGCATGGGATACTGCATTAAGGCATCTAATATTGTGAAAATGGAGGGGCCCTGATTTCCTTGAAGCGTCGATGCTGCTTTGCTCGCTAGTGTCGTACAGTTTCGCAATAATTTGTGACAATAAACCAACTCATTTTGGGCGGAAAGCCCAGATACTAATCGATAATCGCAGTTTTACTCCAGGGTAATAATTAAGTCTGGCCTTTGGCCATGCTCTGGTTTTTGGTGAAGTACCAGTAGTAAATGTGTTGTAATTGTAATCGAATATTGCTTCTGTTTGAAATGTGACAACAGCCCGGCCTGATTATATCCTTTTATGAAAATATCCCAGTAACTAATTATGAATCTCGAATGTAACCAATGTATTACGGTTATATTCTTAATTGCGTGTAAGTATTACTTTATGATTGTCATTATATTAGGACGCTAGGGGTAGGGTGTGTATGCTTACGTACTTTAGTTTATATGACGAAGACAAAACCCAATAGTTTACAATGGTTATGCAATGAAAACAAAAATCTTACTCAAACTTAATTCTGAAGTTAAACTAAATCCACGCAATGCCACAGGAAATGGATTCCATTAGATTATATCATTGAAGAAAATGATTCCATTCCACTATTAAAATTTTAAAATTGTGCACTTGCAAATACGTTTTATAATACTTAGCTCCGTAAGCTAACATGGTGCATAAGTAGTAAAAGTAGATTTGAAAGCGCACAATTTTAGTAGTGGAAAGGATAGATTTCCTACAATGCATTATATACAATACAATTTTTAGGTAATTTACAGACAGTATATAGGACTTCCATCTACTATAATTCGTAAAATACGGGACAAAGGCGATTCTGCCTACAAAGGAAGGATTACAAGCCCTGACGAGGCCCGCAAGGATCTTGGCAAGTACCTTCCAACAGTCATCAAAATTCATTTGACCATTTCACCTTCACTTAATAAAGGGAGTCTCTAGTTACATAATAATTGTAAGCTCAACATGGAAGATTAGATGCTCATGATCTGCTTATAATTCAGTCGTAAAAATCCTGATTTCACCCGATTAATCTGGTGTATGCAATGAGCGAAGCGTTGGGTGTGAATTGATAGAAACTGTTGCTACTGCTGATCAAATTGTCCGCATTTCAATTTTGCGTAAGCTGAAAGAACTAACTGTGTCTACAAGGTATCATTCAAGTGATTTCGTTGTTTAAAAATCGACAATTTAGATCTATGAATTTGCATACGCACATGAGCTGCCCGCAGTCATAGTATCCTCCAGAACCATACCAGAACCCAGTATTTTAGGTGGAAAAAATATTGGACCCTTACTTACAAGGTTTCTGGTCCGGGTTTTCAAGTATAATTAGCAAATGATTTTTCAAAGATGGTGAATACACTAGTTGACAATTGTTTCACTAACATTAAGGAGTGTCTCGGTAATTTTTTCTAAGCACTTTAAGTTTTACAGAGCACAAAAGATTGTGTTGAATTACCTCATGATCTAGTATGGGCATGAAAACATCCATGCTGCCGGTTTTCAAAATTTTCCGATATTTAAAATTTTCGAATTTTCATAAATTGAAAAACAATGTGCACATCTATACATTGAAAACCAACAATTTAGGTGCAGGTATCATGGCTCTAGCTCAATTAACAAAAAATCCATTTTGATGTTTTTCAAAATTTCTAAAAAACTGCAAAAATTCTCAAATTTTTCAACTATGATAAACCTGTTTGCACATTGAAAACACATATTTATGGTGCAGGTTTAGTCCCATTAACAAAACAGTTATGCCATGAGCTTCCTCATACCATTCTGGGAAATAGCCGGAGGGCTATCCTTCGTGGCGTTGACGCTCTTCTGTGGTAAATCTTCAGGATATTTCAATGATTTGCATCGTGGCATAGTACGAAAATTGGCAACAAATCTTTGGTCCTGTCGTTTTTTGAAATTTTTCAAAATTTCGAATTTTCAAAGAATTAAAACCGCAATATGGTGCAAGTTTCATGGCTCTAGCTCTACCAACACAAAAGTTTTGCGATGAACAAATATTTCTGAAACCATCCTGGGAAATAGCCAGAGGAGTGTCCTTCGTCGGGTTGACGCCCTTGTATGATAAATTTGCCGGATATTTCAATGTATTTCACCATCTCATGGTATAGTATGAAAACTGGCGTACAAACTTTGGTTCTGTCGTTTTTCGAAATTGCGAAAAATTTTCAAAAAGTTTCAAAATTTCGAATTTAAAAAATTAAATCTGCCTGCACATCTACATTAAACACAGAAAATTATGGTGCAAGTCTCATGGCTCTAGAACACAAAAGTTTGACAAAATACGACTGCCATCGTTCCAATATATCGCTTCTCTCATAAAAATATAGCTGAGCTGATTTCTGAACCGCTCAATAATCAGTTGACTTTATGAACTTATTATAAGTTAAAAGAACAAGAGTGTATGTAATGAGATGCAAACAGACAAACGTGACAATTAAAAGTCGCGAGGAGCACTTCAAATTATTTAATATAGTTTAATTCACTCAATGGTGAGAACACCATGGAAACAGCAATCATAGGTAACAAATATTATACACCTGAAACTTACGGACAAAAAGGTAATCCCGTCATTTGGGTCTGCCACAGAAATAATTTCTCCACAACTCCTGCATTACTCTCAACCGAATAATAATATAATATGTCAACAACCAAACACCCCTCAAAAAATAAAATAAACTATTAAACCATTTCATGTTGCACATAAAACACCACTACAAATGAATCAGATATCAGAACAACCACTGAAATCACTTTCAATGACTGCTCCTAGTAATATAATAACAATTTTATCATGATTTGCTGTTTTTCATATATTGCAGTCGATACTTCATATATAATCTGCTAACTTGAAGCAAGTTCTATTACATCTCCCAAAAATAGCTGTAATACCTTTGTGTCAGAAAATGCAATTTTACTACTACCAGAAAACGTCACCCTCAAACTGTGCCTTCCAAAATCATTTAGTACATCAGAAAATTGCATGTTTACGCAGGTTAGGAAATTCAGGAAAATACATTTATCCAACAAGTTGTAATTTATAATACCAGTTCTTGATTATCGACTAAAAAATTCTGACCATAACCTTTAAATAGAAGGAAAGCTTGGAAGACAGTGAAGCACAGTATCACGTACAGCAGGCAGGCCATTCTAACAATGATGTAACATTAATTATAAACTCTCCTTGGCGCGGCGTTACACTTAAGTATCTGCTAAACATGAAGAATATAACTTCTGCGAGAAATGCAGCAATTACTGTATTTAGCAAAATAAATAAATAGCTACTTATTGCAGCATTTATTAACCGAATTTCATAGAATTCGGCGAATTCCTTAAACCATATTTTGAATTCTGAGATATTCGTCAGCAAATAAGGTAAACCAGTTGATTACTTACGTTGTATTTACACACGTACATTTGAAAGAATTGACTGTATTTCATAAAAGTAGGAGCAAATGTTACTTTCACGTCATCATGTCCTCGGGTTACTCTGCTTGTCCATAGAAGATGTGCGAACATTTGTGATGCTTGAGTTATTCAATTACAGGCAATATTTATTGCTTACTGCAAGGCTAATTATCAGCCTCTGTTGCTGAACTGAGCTTTGTGATTTCCTGTGATCATGTGGCATGCTAGGCGATATAACCCCCCTCCCCCAGAAATAGTCCAACTAAGGCGGAGAATGAGATTTAAATCAGTGTCAAATATTGGTTAACACACTGAAATGAAAATTAAGCGAGATCAAAACTGGTCTCAATAGGAGGGAAATCAAACCTACATACCAAAACAGTAAAACCGAGCACTGCACAATAAACATTATTAAAGCAATCGAATAATTTACGACTTTACATGGCTGCGTTGTCAATCTGAGAAGTCCTGTGATAGAGAAACTCCTACTCACGTACATTATAAGTATCCCAAGAAAAACCCGTTTTTAATTTCAAAATGGTTTTCACAATATTTCCCTAAAATTCAGTCACTGTTACCCGATTCCAGAACAGAACCTTCTCCAGATTAAAAATTCTGGTTTTCTTGCTCCTCAACGAATTTACACAGACTTACTTGTTTGGTTCAGCAAAACTTGAAGATAAGAATCTGTGCTTTTTACAGCTCGATATATCAATGAAAAAGGATCCCCGCCAAGACAACAACTCGAACTCATCGAACTGCCATGAAACACCACCCGAACTGGCTACAGCCAACCGACAGTCGCTTCTCGCCAACACTCCAACGCTCTATTTAACAAACCTCTCGAAACTCGACCCAATCAATCATGGATAAATTAATCACTCAAATCATTGCAAGAAATAATACTTTTGAATGTAAAAAATGGAATATAAACTCATTGAGACTACATAAGTCATTAGTCATTATAGCACGACTACCAACAAATAAATCTTTATACACGAATATTTGTATTAATTTTGTAAGAAATGGCATGCAGGAGCACACACTAACTCAAGGATTAAGGAAACAACTTCTGTAATAAGTTGAGACCAGGTCATATTAGGACAGGGACATTATTGCAAGCACAAAATAATTATTAGAAAAATTCATAGCCCTAAATCAAGGAAAATCATAGCGTGCAAAAATCATGAAGGCAAAAAGAATGAGCAAGTAGCATACCCGTTCAACTTGGAAGAACTAGTACTGCATTTTGGGATTGCTAGACCGCTGCATCGCACGTGTTCTCCAACAACAGGATCAACCCAGGCTGACATGACATGCCACAATATAAGCCCGCCCCGGCTCACTTGCTTTCAGCTTTACTACGAAATTATTGAACGGCGGGAGGTATCTCTGAATCACTTGCAATTTTCAATTTTCGGAGTGCCATATTTAAATTGCTTTCTCCCTCCCTCTTTAAATAGTGAAAATTCTGTGTATGTTTTACCCATTCGTTGTCTCAGAGACAGCACAGCATTGTACGTTAACGATAGACAGCACCGCATCTCACACAGGATCATCACCAACCCCACCAACAACAGCATACAGCAACAGCACAGCAAATAACTGCATTACTGCTGCATCTGAACAGTATAACCAACAAGCATTTCTCAGTTTTACTCGTTTTAAGAAGTAATCATAATTCAATGCACAAAAGAGTAATTTAATGATGACTAACAAGCACGATTAAAATAATTTTCTTCAACGATCTTTCTTATCTCAGACTTTTTAGAGGTAAATAGGGAAACGTACTCATATCATGCCATTAGATGTGTGTAAAGACTTTCAACTTTTAAATGTAGGCGTTTGCTGCGCAAGGAAACAATAAATACGTCTTGGACTTTCTTAATAGACCTTTCACAAATGCTATATAGATATAATTTACGACTTCCAGAGGGAATTTACGAAGCAACCACTAAATCCAACCCAAACAAAGAAGTTAACTCCACTTGAAAGAAGCAGTGTCAAGTGAACAACAATTTACATACGTTATCTGCTTCATAAAATACGACAGAGGTTCATAACATCTTATTTAACATTTCTTTTCCAAATTGCAACCTGATTTTAAAGTGATTAAAATACTTAGCGAAGCTACTGATTCAGGTTGTGCACCCTCCTAGCCTATCTACTTGTAAAATCCAAAAATTATAAACAAATAGTATGATACCTAAGTGATTACTTTTAATTATGGTACACACAATTTTGAATTCTCTGACACTACTAGCCATCAAATCTGCACTGAATTCAAATAATGACATATATTTCGAGACAATGTTGCCATCGAAGGTGATCAAGAATATAGAATCTATTATTTACAGCAAGAGATTATCAAGTGAAATTACTATATTTTCAAAATTTTGACTTACACAAGTTAACGATCAAAACTAGATAACTTACTCATATCATAAAATCAATAGGATAGCTACATGGAGTCCATTGTTCCAGATGAATAGTACGAAAAGTTCCCTTCTAAAATCTTCATAAACGTATCAAGAAATCCGACTGATAAACTGCCAATGAGGATAGGAAAAGTGACAAGGAAGCTTGGAGGTAAAATTTAATCCCGGTAAAAGGAAGAAGGGTTGCAGGAAGATACTTAGTTCTTCTTCTAGCACTTCCATTATTAGTTCGAACGCGACCGCGAACGCGATGCTGACCGCGATCTAGACCTCGATGGTGAACGTTCCCGAGCAGGTTCCCGACCAACAGATTCTTCCTTTGGTTTGGATCCGCTTCTGAAAAAATTCCATGCAAAAAATATCCCATTTAGCGATAAATAGACATTTCCAGTTTAAAACATAGAAAAAGTGCAATTTAAAAAAACGTAAAGTGATTTTAATTACCTCGAACGACGTCTTGGTGGTGACTTACTGTCCTTTTCTCGGGATTCATGTCTTGAGCGCGAGCGGCTTTTCCTTCCTCGAGAGCTTGATCGATCTCTTCTAGACCTCGAACGGGATCGTGACTTGCTTTTAGTCCTCCTTCGTCTTTCCCGGGAGCCAGAACGACGTCGAGAACGTGAGCCAGACCGTGATCGGCGACGACGTGAACGAGAGCGAGATCTACGGGAGCGACTACGCCGATGAGGTGAATTTGGCCGGCCATACCTACATTGGTCATTATTAGTCCTTTACTTATTTTCACACATTACAAACCGTCTATCTCGCTGCCGCCTTCGAAGTTTAACCGAAGTCGCTTAACAAACAATCAGTCTCTTACAGAATACATTACCTCGTCCAACAGTACCATCTAATGATTACTCCACGTAGAAAAAATCTGTTACAGGCAACTGCTTTTGAAACTATCTACTGCGCATTACTCTGTGCTTCCTTTGTAATACAGAATGATTATTATCTACAAGAAATCGCCTAAAATCCAGGAAACTCAAGTCAAGTAATCATCGCTTACATATTGCTTTTAGCTTTAACTTTGGTAACATCGTAACCCCCAAATCCCACAGTACCGATTGAATACTCAACTTCACTTGACACACCAGTCCATTCCAACAAAACTGGACATTCACATCCTTCCCCGCTGCGCTGGCTAAACTCTAATGACCCTTCATCACAAAATCCCCGATAATAAGTATCGCTTCATTAAAAATAAAAACATCCCCAAAACTTTCTCACCTAGCCATTTGGACCCGTAGTTCGCGTCCATCCAACACACGACCATCTAATGACTCCATTGCATCTTCAGCATCCCGGCGATCATAAAATCTGTTCAGATAAATTCAAAATTCAAACTTAAATAACCTTTCCACAACAAATCGAATCTGAATTTACCAAAATCCCAATAATTTCACTTACCGTACAAACGCAAACCCTCTAGACTCTCTTGTCCACCGATCCCTTGGAATATAAACATCTCCTACATCACCATATTTCTCAAAAACTCGACGCAGATCATCTGGTGTTGTTCGATACGTCAAATTGTCAACTTTTAAGGACACCATTCCCTCAATTTTAGGAGGAGGACGGCCATAGCTAAAACTCATTTTCTATACTTCTCCAAAAATTAACCAACAGACCTATAAATTATTTCTATACTCTTCTTCTCTCTCCCGATCTCTTTCCTCTAAGTAATCTTCCGCGTTGATCAGCGCAGATAAACTCCACACTTCAATCTAATTACAATCAACACAATTATTCCGGCCTTTTATTATTTCTTTTACCTCCTTCTCGGAACTATGTAGTACTACGTACGTACCCTACGGATCTATAGGTAGGACCGTGCTGGTAGGCAATAAGGAGTGCTCTTTATTACTTTATTATCTCTCTAAAATAATATTCGGGATTCGGGAAAATACGACACTGTGACACAGGTCCGTCCTTTTCTATAACAATATATTTCACGTCCTATTCCTATAATATCTCCTCACAAAACACAATCTTTTTTTTATTACACTCTCCTTTAAACTTTTATTTAACCAAGCTACCACACAACACACAATTCTCGATGCCTCTCTAAAACTCAATCCTCAGTCGATTCTATACGATGTTATACATACAGAGTAAAAAAGCTTAAATCCTGCACTTGGGTTTGTACTTTTGTGCTATATATACAGCTTCCGTATAATTCCACTCACGATCTAGTCTCTAGTGATGCGAGAGTATATAACGGCAGTGCACTCATATGCATGAGTATAGAACGCGTCTCCGTTCACTTTGTATTTGTGTACATAAATGCAGCGGGGAAAAAGAAGCACATAGTTGTGGCATCGTGTCTCTTATAGCTCTGAGCTTGCGCCTCACCGCCAACTACGATTCTTAGAACGTGTCCTTTAAATTTGGCTGTAACATGCCGGAGGCTTGGGGCAAAGCCGAATGCTTATAATACGTGCTAAATATACATACTGCATGACAGCAACAAAGCCCAGCATTGGGTTGCTGGAATGGAAATGAATAAAAATAAATCAAGCCGAAAAATTTTTCTTGTACTTTTTGTGCTTGTGAACAAAAAATATGGATTGCTTTAAGGTTCACACAAGCAAGAAAGGATAAGAAGGCTGCCTGTTTTATCGGTAGGATTTTGAAAATAGTATTTGGACATACCAACGTATGTAGGAAATCAATGAAAAATTGAAGGGTCATGAATAGATAAAATTGGAACTGTGGAATTCGGGAAAGATATAAGACGATGGGAGGTCTTCAGCTTATGCTATTACATAGCAGGGTACGATTTGGTGATAACGCCGTAAAGGATGATGAGTTCTCAGTAGGGTGTTTTAGTATTTTTTTAGATGTATTTTGGTAATGTGGTGTTTGTTGAGTTAAAGCAGAATGCTTTACAAATTTTATAATTAGAACTGACGCTGACGTCCACAGCTGTATTCCATGTGGGGTATATAATGAAGATATTTTGCAGGATATGATGATGTATTTTAAGAGACTCAAATGAGGGCGAATAAGTAATTTGTATTAGGGATAGAAGCATGTTGTTCAGGGGTAAGTAGATTGGTGGAAATCACTACTTTTTGTGGTCCGGCTGTAGTGGAATAATGGATGGGCTTGTGTGGGTAGGACGAGTCTATAAATGCTACAGTAATTCTACGATACAACACATTGATAACGTTGGACTTGAAGGTTCCAAAAGACTACATTTTATTTTTAAGCATTTCCAAAACAATTACCCTATTAAATTATGCTTGAAACATGTTATTACGAAGCTGGTTAAGTACAAAAAAACATTCATTTCCTTAAAAGATGAAAGAACTGGAAGCTAATAGTTAAAATGTAGGCAGAACATATTAATATTAGCCAACTGTTTGGACTGATGTACAAAATATAACGAAAAAATGACACATTGAATTATTTTAATGATGGCATGACTAAGTTTTGCGTTCAGAGTTCGGTAGTTTTGTTGCTGTGAATATTCTGCACGTACTCCCTCTTTTCCTTAAAGTGTACATTTTCATTAGTGTGGGAACTGATGCTCACGACCCCGTCTTCATCATCGGATCTGGAACGTTATAAAAGCAAATGTGTTATTAATAGTCGTTTTTGGTACTCTCAAATAAAGGTTAGTTTATCCCGCCGTATTAGCGATACTCTTGGTCTTGGTGGTTAAATTTGCACTGAAGGCTGATGTAATGGATAATGGACCAATAGGAATATCAGAGTCATCCTAAATCAAGGTTTTGCCCTTGACAGTAGCTGCTATTATTATCAAAATATTCAAGCGGAATCTAACCTTTCATAAATAGGATTCGATTTTGACGGGTCCATCTTTTCAACGACAACTGAATGGTGCTGAAAAGTTTTTAAAATGGGAGTTTTAGAAGCTGTTCCAATATCTCCCTGATAATTAAAATCGCTGGAAGGTCTGGTAGTAGCTTCTGTATGACAACTGGGACTACTCTGTCCTAAATACACGAAACGCTTTGAAAATTAACTACTTCCTATGCTGGATTACACTGATTAATTAACTGGAAAAGGAAGTTTACCTAAGATACTATCCTTAGAAAGAAAGTGCCCAGTTGCATTTATATTGTACATATGATTTCGACTCAAGTTTAGATCAACTTGTAAATCTGAATCATCTATTTCTGGTTCCTCTGCATTTACCCTCATTTGAAGAACCTGCAAGGCAAAAGCAAACACAAAATTCAACTCTATTGAATCTTACAATGAATCAGCTATTCACTTAGCAAAGGATAGGTAATAAGATGAGATGAAAAGTACCTGTGTTTCGTATTCCTTTAAACTGGGACTATGTTCCATGTAAACTGGATCATAGCGTGGTGATATCACTATTCTTTGAACTTGATTTTTATATGCTGTGTAACGGGACCACTTGTAACAAATAAAGCATATTCCTCCGACCCCGACTATGAAGATGAGACCAGCTAATGCGACTAATGCAGCTGGAAATGCCGCCCACTGATGATCATTTTCGAGGGGACCTACGGGAGCTGGAGGAAGAGGAGCTCTAGTAAGAGGCTTACGAACTTCTGTGGCACGAACTTCTAAGGCACTTGACACATAGTAGGATATTATTTTTGATCCATTCCGGCTCATTATAGTCCTTAAAAAATCAACAATTAAAAACCATTGATTTGTAATTCCTTGTTTAAATCTTTAGATATTAGTTAAAGCTAAAGTGTTCGTACTCAGCAACTTTAGGATGCTCTCGTTCTAATATGTAGTCACTGATTGGGTCCACAGCGTAGAACCAGACGTCAGTGGCAGATGGATCGGTTTCCAGAGTTCCATTTTCTGTTAAATACCGATGAGCAGTTATCTTTTCTATGCCAATGATTAGATTGGATGAATCTTGCAAAATATCCAGAATATCCATTTCCTTGCTTTTCACTTTATCTGGGGTAGTGTCTCTGATTACAAGAATCATTCTGTGTGGCTCGTTTATCACATTAAGCTGCAATTGAAACGAAAAATTGGTTAGTTCATTTGGGATTGGCACTTCTGTTGCTGTCACTACTAACAGAAGACAACACTATCCTTACAATTAAAGGCATTTGAGATCCTTGTGAATTTCCTTTGGGGTTATCTTTAGCTACAACATTAAGCCTGAATGGAAGCAGAGATGGTGAAATATCATCGATGGTCCTTGTGTTAGACACAATTCCTGACCGGGAGTCGATTGTAAAGTAAGATCGGGCCAGAGGGTTGTCTGACTCGAGTTCGTACGCGATTTCTCTTAACGCCCCACTGTCTTTATCGTCCGCCTAAATAACACCCAATTCGAATTAAACTCACTCATAACGCGTAAAATTTTCTTAAAGCAATTTTGGCACGTACCTTCACTTGAAGAATAGACGTGGATATTTGTGCATCTTCGGAAATGGCAGCAAATAATTTCTTCCCTTTAGCAACCTTTTGATAATCCGGGAAGATGAACTCCGGCTAAACAAATCAGCGTTTAAAAAAACGGTAGGATTTAGAAGATCCATATGCACATTGGTTGGTAAATTCATAATGTTTACACTTTCTTTATGCTCTTACCTTGTTGTCATTTTCGTCCACGACTTTAACGTTGATCTGAAAGCAACAAATAGATACCAGGTAATAAGTCTATAGTCCGTGTTTCAATTTAGCAGATAGTTATAATTATCAGTTAGTCCGCTTTCTTAAATAATAATAAATATAACAACTACCGCAGTTGCAGTAGGTACTCAGAAAGTACTCTTTACCGCAGCTGCAGCTGGTGTTTGCAATCTGCACTCATGATGATGGCTTGCGTTTACATTTGTCACAGCTTCATTTACAAATGTAAGCACAGGTCCACACTGTACTGTAAACACAGTACACTTGCAAACACTTACTTCGAGTGTGCAGTTTCCATAAGTAACCATGTAAACACGGCACACTCTAAACATTTGTAAACACCAGCTAGCAACTACCGCTTACTCCGTCACTCAATTCCATGTATAAGGCCACGCTATGAAGTAAGAAGCTGCAAACGAAAAATTGATCTTACACTTGTCCTCGCTCGTTTCTTGCTAATCAGGCCAGGTAAGGTCGTCAACTGAACTTGAACTAGGTAACTCGTAACTTTCTCGTAGTCTAACTGAGCTCTAACAAGTAGTAATTCGCAATTACGGTCTTCCGTTTCTTTAACCTCGAACAAACCTGTGATGTAAATGATAGCATTAAAATGATATGTTCAACGAACAAATAACATGAATGAGTTTTTTCAAAGACACGCCCTTACGTTCTTCATTGCCTCCAATAATTTCGCATTGTAATGGAATCATCTCGTTTTGTTTGTTTACGATAGTTAAAGTCTTTAATACTCTTCCCGCGGGAGCACTCTCGGGAATTTCGACGTAGTAATCAACTTCAGCAAATCCAACTCCTATGTCTGGAGGAACAGTTGCTACGTGATCAACGTACACTTTAACTGAAGCAATAGAAAACAACTGCGGTTCGCCAAGATCATAAGCTCGGACGTCAATCTGCAAAGCATAAATTAAAATAATATTAACTTGGCCTATTCCAATTTTAAATCTAGTAATACTTAATTAAGTAATGTTTCGGCAGTCCATTTATACCTGGTATTCGGTATCCATTTCTTTCCTCAGATCATCTTTGATGGTAACGATACCAGTGTCATGGTCAACATCGAAGTATCTTGAAGCTTTACCGCGACCAACTAAATCGTATTTTACCTACAAATATGAACCATATTATAGCGTTTCCATCATTCCACTTCGTACGATTTTCGGACAAATTCTCAAAGCTCGTTGTCTAAACTTTTTCGATAGCAAGAATATGAATATAATGCCTAAAAGCATTACTGTATAAATTACCTTATTTCCGGGGGGAGTGCCGTCGGAATCCGTTGCTTCTAGCTTAGTGATCACCATTCCAACCCGCGATGTATCTTCAAGTCGAATAGGTCTTGGAACAACATTGAAAACAGGTGGAATGTCGTTAACGTCTGCAAAAACCAAAATCATCACTCAAATATATGAACAAGAACGCTGAAATGGGAAATTGAACATGTGTTTCTACTACCTTCAACATGAATAATGACAGTTGTAGTTGCTCCCACATTTCCACTGTCGTTTTCTTCCGTCCCGACAATGATGATGTGCTTATTCTCCCGTTCATAATCTAATCCTTGGGCAGTATAAATGTCTCCGGTTATAGAATCAATGGTGAATTTATCGTACGGGCCTTGTTTGATGTAGTAAGTGATTTTCTTGACCGTGTCCGGATCTATTGCTTCAACTCGGGTGATTCTGGTGTTTGGTAGGTTTTCAGGGACAGAGACTTCGTATACAAATCGATTGAACATCGGTTGCTCATCATCCTTGTCTTCAACTCGGACTGTGACTGTTGCTGTAGAAATTCTTGCATTCTCAGCCATATCTCTCGCAGTAACTACGATCAAATGGATCTT
Organism: Spatulosminthurus flaviceps; assembly: GCA_034693705.1. Lineage (NCBI taxonomy): Eukaryota > Metazoa > Arthropoda > Collembola > Symphypleona > Sminthuridae > Spatulosminthurus > Spatulosminthurus flaviceps. Next base: position 38,793 of record JAQFXU010000038.1, on the reverse strand, counting down.
CTGTTTCTCATAGTCAAGAGCAATTTTCGTGCTCACATCCCCAGTGACAGGATCCACAACTATAGGAGAATCCACCGGTACATCATACCGGATTTCTCCGTTTTCTAGCTCATCAGCATCCTTCGCCTCGATTCTCCCAATAATCTGGCCAGCATATCCTTCTTTCACGCTGAAATCGAATGGTAAATTCACCCATTCCGGATTTCTGGAACACCAAAATACTCAAATTATAATTAATCAGTCAGTATTAACTTAGTAAAATCATTTTAATAACATAACAAAAAACCAATCGATTTAATCAATCCAAGTTTACCCTTTAATGCAATGCAAAATATCAAAACTACTATAAAAAAATAAAAACAATTAAAAATCCTCGGCATTAGTGATTTACTCCGAGACACCAAAATACCACAACTTTTCCTCAATTACCTCCAAAGTATCACAAGAAATATAATAATGTTATCGTTCGAAATAAAATCACCTGTCATTAATATCAATAACACGGATGTTAACCGTCGTGACAGTAGATAACCCCCCTTCATCTTCTCCCTTCACAGTCAAAGAATATCGAGCCAAATCTTCTCGGTCAAGCTGACCATTGACGGTTAGAATCCCATTGTTTCGTCCAATAATAAAATGCTTTAGTTCATTTCCTCCAACAATTTCATAAATAACGGGCTTCCCTTCCGGATCCTTGGCCTGTAAGGTAAAATAAAATGACAAATTAAACAAATGAAACACTCCATCAGTCGTAAGTACCTTTTCCAGCCCCTTTGACTTTCACCAACCATATTGCCCAAAAGAGTTTAGAACCAGGAAATGCTTATTTATTACCTCCAATGTTATGACTTCAGATCCAACGGAAGCTCCTTCACTCACGGCCACATCATACACGAGTTGCGGAAATGATGGTGACTTCAGATTCGGTCCATTGACTAAATTCACTTCCAAAATTTCCTGTGTTGATCTTCCTCCTCCATCCGTCGCCTACGAACAGCACCACAAAAGATCAACATTAAATAGAAAAACCACTTTGTTTCACTTCGTCGTCCATACCCGACTGAACGTGATTCTGAACTAAAACATTTAAACAAACATGCTCCACCACTTGAATCGAATCTACCGCTTGAAAGAAGCATTGCCCATTTTCCACTAGCCACTAAGCGTTTCCTGGCTCCATCACAAATATACCTTTTCCTGCATGCAAACCTTTTTTGAAAGAATTTTGTCGAAATTCCCTATCTAACTTACATATTTATTTAACATATTTATAATTATATTAATTTATATATACATATATTTAACAAAAAACAGAAATAAAAAATTTAAGAATTTCGGATTATTGTTAGTACTAAATTCTTGCATTTTGAACTACTAATGTGTAATTAATTGATTTGCTAAATTACATATGGATTTGCAATGAAATATTTTAATTTAATTTATAACGCTCACTTTTTTTACTATTGTTTAAGGTATTGAAAAATTAGCAGAAGCATACCTGAACTGTCAAACTGAACTGTTCACCCGAGTTAAGCTTTCCAACAGCCTCCAGAAGTCCCGTAGTCTCATTGATAACAAATTTATCCTTGCCATTGTTGGAAATGTGATGCAAGCTGTAACGAATCTGAGCGTTCACACCTTCATCATTATCTTCCGCTTCAATCTAAAAATAATTTTGTTTTGCACACATTAAAGTTAGTTCAACTCAAATCATTATTAACAGAGTTCAATAAACACCAACTCTTTAGTATTTAACAAAAACATTTTTGTCAAGCGGTTACACACCGCCTAAGTTATGTTTTAAAATTTACTCCGGCATCTATTTGCCCACATATTAGTAGGTCTTTTATTCTAATGGATTCATCCGGTGTAGGATTCATGTGTTTTGCTTTACAAATTGACCAACCGGACATCCCCAATCCCTAAGCTTACTTCCGCACTATTAATATGGTACGGTAAATGTATGTTTTGTCCATGCCTATTGTTTTTTAATGTGATAAGTCTAGACGAAAAAGCAGGCTTTTAACGGGAAAAAAAATTATGATATTATTCAACGTGAGTTTCAAGAATTTCACCGACTGCATACATTAAGTATAAATGTTTCCTCTATTACTGACTCCAACTCCAACTTAAAGGTGAACTGTCCAGATAAAATAGGTGAGTTCAGTAGGAATTCTTTTAATTCCTGCATGGATGATTAAATTAAGAGAAAGTTACTGACTCGAAGAATAAAACTGTTGAATAACGTATATGACATTTTAAGTTTTGGTAGGTAAGAAATAACAGGATTTTACCATTTTACAGAGGATCCTGTTGGGTTTTTTTGTTTGTTTTTTAGTGTGTAAGTGTAACAGAAATGTAATCTTCGAATTTCAAAGGGTTTAACATACCTGCACGACTGGTCTTTTGCCATCACCTCCTGGGATGGTTACGGGTCCTACTTTACGAATCACGGGTGGATTGTCATTCCTAAAGGAAAGAATATTTACTTTACGAACTGGTCAACATTTAAAAATATTAGTATTACGTTTCTATAACTTCATTTTTTACACGACACAATTTTGAAAGGCTTACTTGTCAAGTAGCCGAACTGTCATAACCAAAGGTGAACTTGAAGCTTGTCCGAATCCGATTTCTCGTGCAATCATCTGGAGAAATAATGTATGCAAAAATTTGTTCACCATTTATATGAGTTCACATGAATTATCCGCACGAAATAACTATTATAAAGCCTTAACATTACTATATAAGTAACGTTATTCGTTCACAAAAAACTATTTAAAATGTTTTCATTTTCTAAAAATGATCTCCCATTTAATTTAGCCTACGAAAAGCAATTTTGAGCAATTTCTGGGAGTCTTCCCCAGAAAATGTATTCTCAGGAATCTTCTTGCTAAAAAATCAGTAATATCTTACAGTTTAAATTACAAACCTGAAACTTAAGCTCCGCAGGATGTGGAGGATCTCGATCCAAATGTTCTTCATTCACAACCAGAACTCCCTCTTCATTGACTTTAAATGCTGTTGTGGTCAATTCATAATGGTAGCTAGGTCGTGGATCATTCGGTGTCTGAAATTGGCGTTAAAAAACTTCAAAAGATGAAATACTAAGCTTTATAATACATATAAAGCAACAAGACGCATATTGACATTGCCTTTTTATCTCACTGTGGTCTCAAAGAGCCCCGAAAGATTCAATGTCTTACCAAATCTGGATCAGTAACTAAAAAATGAATGGGCAGATGATCATGAAATGCTTGAACAACAGTCCCGGTAGGTGAATTCTCTTCCACATATCCAACAAGGGCTGAAGCTTGAATAATTGGAGGATGAGAATCCACTGCATGCACAGTAATAATAAGCTTGGCTGTGGCAGACCGTTTGTCTGGGGTCACTTCGGTGGCCTGGGAAGAAAATAGAAAATGAACATACTTCCATTTACGACCTCAGCCTTTTCTTACTAAATAACTACCTACACATTTCCCTGTGAAAATATTTTAATAATTTAGGTACAACTCCCATTGCAAAACTCACAGTTTTTTTTAACAGGTATAAAAAACCTATATCCAAACGATAAAAAAAACATTCTCTTGACGCACATACCAATGTTTTCATACGAGTACATTTATTTCCTTCCTTATTACCTGCCTGAAAGCATGCATATGTACATACCCTGTCATGTCGTTTTCCAAGCAAAATTAAACTGCCACAGTAACTTCGCATATTTAATCATCATGTATATACCTTTCACCCTGTATCTCTCCTTAACTCTACAAACCAATATAATATAACCAAGCTTGGGGAAGTTGGTCACCACCATTAATCTTCCCCAACAAAACATATATGTACTTACTTTCAAAATGATGTCAAACCGAACTTCTTCATCATTATCTACAGGCCGGATTTGTCTCACGACTCCTGTCTGAGAATCAATGTGGAAATAATCAACGTACGAAGGGGGTGAGCCGGTCACAAAGCTATAATGAATGGTAGAGCGCAACGTATCCTTATCCACAGCAAGAATTCTCTCTGGCCGCACGTCCAAAACTCCTGACAAAACACCTCTCGTCACCTAGTTATGTCAAAATGTTCAATTTAATAGGCATTTGTACTTTGAAGAAAAAAACGTCAATAAAAATCAGCCCCTTTTTATACTTCTAAACATTTGTAACATCCATCACAAATATACAAAAGTTACTCATGGGAAAATTTACATTTCAGTTTTTCTCCCACTTGCAGTGAATCCACAGTTGTTCTAATAATTTCCCCTATTTTGTAAATTCACTCCCAAAAAATACAGGAGACGAAGTATGTAATTAATTAACAGGAAATTCAAGCTCTTGAAGTACATCATAAAATATAGACTCAAAACATGCTGGCTCCACTGTACTTAATAATGCAATAATTGACAATTGTTCTCAGGATTATAAAATGACCGTTGAAAATAATTATTATTGTCAACCAAAGGACAAAAGTGATGATTAATCTTACACAACGACTTTATTATAACTTTTTTCTACCTCCAAATAGGAGCATAGCAAAAAATGTACTTAACTAGAGAATAATAATTACTGGTATAAAAAATCCTCCAACTGAGAACTATGGGAGGTATATAAAGACAGACAGAAAGAGAGAGAGAGACGAATCACTAGGACCTATAGAACAGAAAAAACGACTATATCATTAAATTCATGTCGGAAAAAAATCCAATGAGCTAATCTTACCGAAGCTTCATACGTAGGGTCGACACAGAAGCCCTCATGTTTTTTGCATGGTAATTGAAAGTTTGGAGGTTGATCATCAGCATCTATCACTTGCTATGTATTTACAAAAACATATCAACTCAATCATGTATTTCGGTATTGCATGAGTATAGGAAGAGGATTGTGCATAGGAAAAAAAACAAATTATGTACCACTGTCAAAGTTGCTGTCGAGGACTTGCGATACTTTGCGTCAAAAGCTCGATCCTGTGAACACCACACATAATCATAAGATGTTAGATTTCTTGACCGTTTTCAAAAAATGATTCATCATTTTCCGTTTAATTCACAATAATTATAATGATAGAGTCTTCATATATCAAGCCTCTCACTTGTCCAAACTAGCCTCTTACTATATTTCCTGTGTCTAGTGTCCATAAAACTATACATTTACAAAAAAACATGATTTGACACTTTTCATAGCTGGGTTGTTGACACATTGTTTCCATCAAGGAACAGAAGCTGTATACTTAAATGGAATAAAAAAAATGATGGGAATAAAGAAAGCTTTTATGCTACTTCTGATCTACCATAACGCTTTTGCATGTATCATTTATGTGCTCATAAAAATCCTGTAGCAGCATCTTCTAACAAGTGTTATGTGAGAAAAGAATTTATTTCAATCATCCCTTAATAAACCATAGTTTCAAGCGAGAGTAGTGTATGAATGTCCAAGGTCCAAGTTATGAAAATTCCTAAGTTCTTCATCTCCCTTGGAATTCTTTATACGACGCTAAAATAGTAATAATTTGTACTGTTCGGATACTTATACATATAGGATGGAAAAGACAATAAAAAAAGAAGATTTACCGAAGCAACAATTGTCACATAATATTTCTGACTCTTCTCATAATCCAGTGTTCGATTTAACGTGACAGCACCCTGATGAGGTAAATTGATGGAAAAGACACCGTAACCGTTCTCCTGTGGTTTTTCGTCATCTGAATCCGCAATAAAATACTCCACCAAACCATTCACACCGGAATCGACATCGTGAGCATGAATCCCTCGGAACACTGTTGTACCCACGGGTGCCGACTGAGAAACAAAAATTTCAAGAGTTTTCATTACAACCAATTTCCTACAAAATTGGTCAGCGAAATTGGACACAAAAATAATCTCAGCAATTTCTTCTCTTTCATATACCAAGCATTAATATTTCTAGATGCACTTACTTCTGAGACTGAGACTTCATACGATGGACTTGAAAATTTTGGAGCATTATCATTGATGTCTAATTCAAAAAAGAGATTTGATATATTTTTCAATTATGTAACTAAGTAAAGCTTAAAATATTGGATTCGGAAATAATGATGAACTAGCTTAATTTCAAACTTACCAGAAATACGGACGATGATGGGAACAGATCTCTTCTCCCCTGTTGACCTCACAGAGCAAACAAGCTTGAAAGTGAAAAGGAAAAATAGTATTAAAAAAGGCGGAAATTAAGATTAGCTTGTAATCCTTTTTTTTACAAAAATTCACGCAGATTCCTTTCCAACAGTGTTTTCGCACGTGGAGAAATATCTCGCCGTAATTAAATCTGATTCTCGGTTAAAGCAAGAAACCTCAAGGGACGTGATTTCAAATTTCAACCAGCGGATAAGTTGCAAGTAATTCCTTTTAATTCAATTAAATCCCTAATGTCTTTGTCAAATAAAAGTTTCTATTTCCACGCAGTCATTGTATGTACGCTCAATTCCTACATGTACTCTCATTCTCATTATTGTATAGCATATAGTATGATATGGCACTGTAAATTTAATTTGCAGACCTCAGAATCCAGGCTGTGAATTTTCACATCAATTGCATAGTATCCTTTTCGTATTCCCTTCATACCTTGCATTTCAAGCATTTCCCTTTACATATTGCATTGCTAAAAAAATTTGTTGCAAGTTGATGCATAAACTTCATTTTTCCAACCGTAAGGAAAATAATAGTTCATATCCGCTCAGCAGTACCACAGTACCATGTTATAAATATTTTTTCTGAGTGAACAAATCCAAAAATATTTCATTAAAACTCCATCATTTCATTAAACTTTTCTACGGATACACTGAAAATAGATGGAGTAAATAATTCAAACTATATTGACGCTTCCCTTACTTATATCATTAGCATGGAATAATAAGCTTGTACTTAAGCGTCTCCGCACAAACTTACTCGCATTAATGATAATAAGATAAAAAGATGCTTCTCTCGCCTCTTTTAACACAAATCAACGGGCTTAAAACAAACTGCCTAAATTTAATGCACATATTATGTAAGGTGTAAACTGCATAATCCATTCATCTCATGCTTCATATGCTAAAACAAAAAAAAAGGACTGAGCTCAAACTTGTACTATCCAAGGTATGCTGCTGAGGACGAAGGCCGAAAAAAATACAGTTGCAGGAGAAGGTGTCGATGGTTATAAACCAATTTATGGTAATTGAAAGTATTTCGCGTGCGACAGTGCAAGAACATCTCTTCCGCAAATGCATAATTTGTTGAAGCATATCCGAGAGGAATTGGAAATAACTTGTAATACACACTTTACAGACAACATGGAAATATCTACCTACTCAAGGGTGAATGCATCTCTCAAGTTAATTACATTTAGTACCTGATTTAATTTCTCCACGAATTCATGTTGTAAATTTGGATTTTAAATGTTATTTTTATAACCAATGAGGAATTATGCTCTGGCGGTATCTCTCCCAATGTACTAAAACACTCTGGCAAACCATATCCTGTGAGTAACTGTTATATTCCCTCTCGCAATAATAATGATCCTACAACCCTTGCATTCCGTAAATCATTTTTTTAAAGTTCTGCTTTCTCCGAGCGTCCATGATTTTTTTTAAATTCTCCGTCCTAATATCCACATCGGTTTACAAGAAATATAGAAAAATCGCCAAAAAATAATTTCATGCGATTCATAGCGGATTTTGAAGAAATTTTAAGGTAAGATTTTCCAGATCCTTCGGTGGTGAATAAATGTTGCAAATTTTTACTACCCAAAATTTTACTGGTTCCTCCATTTTCAATTCTACTGTTGAAATATGCGTAATTATACAGTTCAGGGTTCAGCACCAGTTGGAGAGAACCCTAGTAGGAAGTATAGTGGAAAGAAATTTCTGTGAAATTAACAATTTTTATCACACAGGGATGCATGGACTTAAGGTAAAAAAAAGAGTTTGCCATTATTAATCTCCGCAGGACAAAGTAAGAATGAGCGCTTACTTGGAAGACAATACTGGAGATATCATCTTTGTCACGATCCAAAGGTTCATTCAATTCCAGCCTCTTCCCCACCAAGTCAAAGTACACCTTGTCATTTGGATAAACTAAGGTCAGCTCAATCTGATCGTAGGGGTCACCGATAATAGGAAGTTCTCGGGGGGTTGTTGGCTGATCCATTTCTAAGATTTCAAAAAAATATATAATAATTCAACACATATATATGATAAGACGAAAAAAATTTACATTCAATGTATGTAACTACAAATTGGAACAACGGGAATTGTGCAATGCTTCGCAGAAATGTTCGCACGTTCTAACCTTTAATGGATCAATTATTATTGTTAGCTTTTCCTAAACTTAAAAAATTATGAACGTATACAAATATATGTACCATTTCCGACACTCTCAGCAATATCCACGATGATACTTGACAAGCCATTTTCCACTCTGCATAAATCTGTAATGAGAAACAAAAAAAAATTGTAAATTACACTCTAAAATTGATAGTCCATTGCAACAGGGAATTGCTACTTGATAAATTAACATGTAGTTTGTACACTTTGGAATCACACGACATGTCCATTACTCCATACTCATGTAGAAAAATAAGCTCTTTCATCAGCAACGCCAGTACATCTAATCCTACAGAGTTGGTATAGTGACTTTTTTATATTCCCTTGCACCATTCCATTGTCACTCCAAGCATAATTCTCTCACAATAACAACATAGCTCTATACACAGGGTTAAAACTTAACTAAACGATAAAAATAATTAATAACATAATCACAACCAACACTAATGAGCCCAATATGAAATTACATAAATTCATGCATCAACCACCAACCTCTACACTTGGCTGAAATAAATCTTGCGTATCCATACTTTTGTCATCACAATGGACAATGAAATAAAATGCATTTGTTTTTGCTTCCACCACGAAATTCCTCCAAGAATATTATCCAAGTATCTACATTTTTATATTTTATCCTTCTTCAAAGCATCCCACTCACACAAAAGAATACAAAAGGCCAAATGAAGTATTAAATATGACAATATATGACACTCATATTAACACAGATGATTACTTAATACTAAGCAAGTGTGAATGGACAGAAACTATCAATTTTTACAAGGCCCTCGTAACAAGGGTAATGCTCTGCAAGTCCACAATAACAATGCTATTCTTCAATGTTATTACCATCATTGCAAGAGATTCTTCTGCAGTTATTTTGAAATATATTTCAAACATTATGACATGAACATGCTACAACTATTACAACTGTCAAGAGAAGAACCGAAAAACTTTTGAATAACTCACAACATTTAACCTACTCAATTAATTCTCTAAAGTCAGAAAGTAAATTACATTTGCCCAGATTATTACACCCATTCAGGACGGACGATATGAAGGTTCAAAGAGCCTTGTAATAAAATAGCGTGTACATCTTTATACAAAAATATACACCTGAAAATAAAATATTTGGACGGATTCCACACTCTATATGCATACTAATACATTGTATATAAGTGTGTCTCACTTCACTACTCTAAGAATTCAGCAAGGCATTCCATTCAAAAGCAGGTAGAAAAAAGTGTACTTAGAAAAAAGTCATATAAAAAATGCCTGTTAATTACTCCAACCTCGTTGGATTTCTTCAGGAAGAAGGTTCTGTGAATGGCAGAAAACATTTGTGTTTAAAAATCATCTCATTCGAAAGGGAAAATTAATCCAATCAACGTCATCAGTTCAAGTCATATAGTAATGAGCCTTCATGTTCCCTTGTTATAACTGGCGTGTGAATGAGGGCACGGGTTAGTATTTTGTCCGTATAAAATAAATACGATTCTCACTCAGTCTTACTACACGTACATTCATACGCATAGTTACCATTAGCAGTCATTAGTCACCTTCACCTGATTACGTGCCGATTTCTGGGAATTACTTCTAATTTCAGTGAAATGGTCCCATTCCCTAACCTCTGCTGATGAGAAAATAAAATACATGAAAAACGATATCTCTTTTCAAAAGTTCTGAACCTTGATATGCTAAACTTTGGTGTTTGAAAAAACCTTAATTTAATTTTTGCTATTCCAGCCCTTCGAATATCTCTTTTCTATTTGTACTATGTACCTTCACCATCATATAATAAATGTAGGGCTCATTGAGAGCAACAAGTGGCTAGTCAGAACGGTGCTTTTCCCCTTAGCAATGACTTATATATAATATACATAATGTTCTCTAACGCATTTATGACCATATGTACTACATAACTGTGAGCTTATAGAGGATTTTTGAAATGTATTCAGTTGCTATAATCTCTTATAATTCAATAAGTGAATGAAAAACACAGACACGTACTTACATATGAGGCTCACTAGATTTTCTACATTGATTACTAAGCATTTTTTGTGCTTTGGTTGAAATGCTGACGGGTTTTTTTATTTCTAGCTTTTTCCGACAAACGAACAGGAAACACTCTTCCTGCCTTTTGGAAATTGTTTCCAACACAAAAGAAGTGAATTTATACAGAGGCAGTTGCCAATCCTCCACCTCCCTTAACTTCTGTAGTAAGTATACATATGACGGACCATGATAAGGTCTACCTTTGTGTGCCTTTTCTATGCGACTACTGTGTGCTTGAATCTTGTAATAACATCATTAGCTATTATAAGCACGTTGGTAATAACCAACACATATATACCTACAAGTCCACAAGCTTTTGTTTACTTTCCTGTCAATTTTTGTTCAGCCCTATAATAATAAGAGTGGGACTTAATCTCTAAAAATATATATCAGCTAATGAATAGGAGAAAAAATATAAAAAAACCTTCCCGTTTTTTCATAGAATGTATAAGTATACCTTTAAATTAAAAAAAAAGGATGATGATGACAAGCAGGAAAAAAATATTCAGCCAAATCTTTGACTCTGATCAGAGAACACAAGGCAAACGTCCTAATAAAACATAGGATAGCATAGGAGTAAAAATATTCAACATAACAACATAAGGAAGGGTTTTTTAAGTCACAGAATTGCATTTACTATACATCTCTTTCAGAATTTATCATTGCTCTTTGCCTATATGAATTTGCATTTATATTTAAGATCATGAGTTAAAGCCATAAAGGGTCTTGTGTTGCTAATAATACAAAATCCATGACACCCCCTCGAAAAAAAAGAACTCATCAAAATGCTTCACTTGTTCAACCCATAATGAACGCACACATGGAATGACTAGGATTCCGTTCCGGTGTAAATAACCTAGACTCCATAGAAAAATTGTCGCAGACAAAAACATTCAATGAGGATATAGAATTTTTTTAATGGTTAGTGTCACTGCATGTCCATGGGGTCAAACCACCTAACATTCATAGGAGTTTCAGGGCAACTGTAAATACCTCAGCTTATTTAAGTACAATACACAGCGCTCATGTATAGGTCCACAGTTATTTCAACTTCCTATAATATTTTCAGACTCCATAAGTTTTGTTCTCATTTCCTTCCGTCTTCCTAAAAAATTTCAAGTTCTCAATGTGACCTTACGTCATTGGAAATTTTTAAACTCAGGTTATATAGACACGGAAGTATGTCTATATTTTTGCTCCGTAATAAAATATTATTTTTTTATCGTCTTTTTCGTCCATACAATACAGATTGACAATACAAATGTCTGTATACATCACACGCCGCCAAAATAAAAGTGACAATGCTCTTAATGTATAACAACGTATGCTTCAAAATCAGTAACAATTATGAACGAAGTCATAGTTCACACAGGTCCATCCTCTCATTATGGTTAAAAGTTTGAAACAAAAAAGTACTAACGAAGCAGTAGCACTAATTTGTACGTAATACGTAATTATTCAGCGTATGAAAGTAATAGGAAAAATTCATGTGTATGTAGAAAAGGGAGTAAATGTGGTGAGTGATTGGTAATGGGAGCAATTGGGAGTTGTAAACAAATTACATACTTTTCCGAGCTAATGTTTGGGCGGAAGAGCTACACGTAAGTGCCATTCCGGTAGGAAAATATTTGTGTCAATTAAACCATGACCATTGAAATACAATAGGTAGGGATTACTCAATCTCTAATTATAAACCTTTCCAGCTATTTTTGCGTCCTCAAAATTTTTCCACTTACACCTGAGAGAAAAACAGCCCTTTATATTATTTTGAGCAAAACAGTTACATTCCTTTAATGGACAAAGTCACAAGAGTCTAAATACAAACGTTATACTCGGGAAATTCGACCCAATTTTTATTACCACGGGCCATGTGCCAAGCATTACAAGTTGGATTTCCTGCTATGCATAAATACAGTGGACATGGCTCTTGAAAAATACAAATTATCCCGTAATTTGACCACGCCAGCAATTTAATTTAATAGCTATCGGATATAGATACTTGTTCTTCTCTACATCTCTCTGTCTGCACATACACACAAACGAGAGCATTACCAGTTAAAATCCCCTTTTTAAATTAGTCATCAAAAGTCTGGGCAGTGTCAATACAGAAAAACCAGAGTTTTTCACGTACCAGGAAACACAAGTAATATGGACGTAAATAAGAATAGGAATATAACAAAGGACTCAAAAGGAACTAACGTACACGACATATTTTTAAATAACCTTGGCTTTTCAGCAAAATCCAGTAGAAGAATCTTGTTTTTGTCTATAACATTTTTTGTAACTTCAAAATGACTGGTATATTAAGAGGATTTTTCCTACCAACATAGATACTTTCATCATAAAATTCTTTAATTAGATACCACCCTCAGATTTCATGGCATCCACGTTATTCATAGAGACATGCCTAAGCCCTTGTACCTTCTTAATATTTAAATCATTCAGAGGGTAATTGCTTATTTACAAACAGGATTTACTCACACGTGCATACACGATAAAAAAATCACTCTTTGAAACAGTAAATTGAGAATACTATACGGTACTATAGAAGGTGAAGCTCCTACCAAGTAATAACTACCAAAGCTCATGAGATTTCCGAAGCTTTTCAAAAAAAATTCCACGTCTTCGCAAGCAGTAAGTATAAACTTGTCAAAGTACATTTCTCATCAAAAGTTGAAATCTCAGCAGGAGAATATAATGTTTTGCAATATTTATGATGAAAACGATTTAACTCAAGTTTGTTTTTCCAATAAAAATAATTACTATTATATGCAACAATATGATCCGCATGGATCAACTCAACTCCTATACACTCCTTACGGTTCTTATTTATTTATTTATTCAGTTACGGACTCTCAACCATAGACTCTCGATCCCAAAAACAGTAGACCAGAGAGTATTTTCGTATTTATTATTAATTATCCATAATGCTCCGGTTAATGCAACAACAAATATTAGTACTGATTTTGATACTGCGGACTTGTTATCTTGCGTTGAAAAGCTTCTTGTGAAAGGTTCCTATCAGAAGCTCTACTCTACACTCTACACCTACAAAATTTCTTAGAATTTGCATTATAATGAATTCCTTAATACATAAATATTAGCAAGAACCGAAGCAATGATCATAAATGCAGTCACTTCTGACCTACCCACCAAACCCTCACGTAACGTTCCAATCATAAATTTAATTACATTTTTTCAGCTGCAACGTAACCGCCTGGGGAGTGAGCAACCCTCGGCCATGGATTTTCCTCAAGATTTACATCCATGAATAAATTATATAGCTTTAGCAGTATAATTATGATAACCGGCGTAGATTGTTTTATCAACATGTAAAATTCAGAAAGACCATAATTTTTATTTCATATTTTACAACACACATATACAAAATACCAATATTGATTCCTCGAAAGTTATTGCATTGGAATCAGAAAAGTTAACAACTTGATGACAAAATGTCCATCAAAATCCTCTCAACTGACAAGGCTGAAAAAGTGCATTTTTTCGAGACAATGTTTTTACACACTACTTTATAGAAATACGTGAAAAAAACTGCATAATGACCTCAAGATGAGGTGTGACACCATCAAAACCGCACAAGCCCATCCAACAAAACCTTTAGGCCTCCAAGCCCCAAAAGCTGAGGAAGAAAAAATCTCTAAGGGCAGATGAGGCATACATTAAACGAACATGAACCTCTCCTTTGAATACATTTACAAAAATGAATAGCCTTAAGTATGGTCGCTAGCCTAGATATTTACCACATCTAAGTGCCGATAATTGTTTGTAAATCCTCCACATTGCTGTCCCAATTAACTTCCATTAGGTAATGGAAATTCATGCAACAAGCTACGGAATTCAATGTTCATTGATAAAACTTAACTTCTTTCCAGTATTACTATGAAGCTGTTGAGTAACTAAACCCTATGGGACTGGCTCTGTAACTACCAGTTCAGGACCAGACTACAAATGTGAGAGATTATAGGCCATGTCATAAGCCTCATTTCATTAGATCGTATAAGTTAAGTCATTGCTGATTTAATTATTCCTCTATGAGGTAAATCTTTGTGTATGTGAAATGAGTCATAAACCAAGTGCCACTGTCAACCCAAGTTAGCCTTAACTGTTTCCCCATTTAATCAATAAGTGCTCTGAATGACGTCAGACGGCATAAAAATATTTCATGTAAATTCAAGTAATTAAAAAATATCGCTTTGGACTTGATCTAGTTTATGCAAGCAATTCCCAGTAATAGATGCACCCACACCTTTAATTCCCCTCCCCAACTCCTTTTTATTACCCATCAATAATTGAGCCCTGCTACAATTTACGTGTACTTAATCAACCGTAAAGCCAACGAGCCAAGACAAGTAACAAGTTGAGACGACTTAATCATTCTAACTTTGTAGCTCCTACCATTTGAGTAACAATAAATATCAATTAAAGTTTCATCTTCCTCCCGCTCCCATAACAATACATGGGTATTTAAGACACAGCATAGTCTGTCTAATATACATTTGGAATATTATTGACATGATCTACTTTTTTTCATCCACCTTTAAAGAATTGGTGAGTAATCACAGGAGCTATAGAGTCAAGTTAAAGTTGAGGATTGTCATGCCCGTAATAACAATATGTAATTTAGTACTGTTGCTCTCCAACACCTTTTTAGCTCACTAAACATGTCTGTCTGCCTCTGTGAATGATGAAGATTTTAATGACCCACTTACATATTGCGCACCTATGCACATATGCACGTACCTCATGAGGAGCCTGTCTATAGGACGAGTATGATTTTTTGATGATTCAAAATGTATACACTGGGGAGTTGAGAATTAAAAACGTTTTGGCATGTAAAGCATATTGCTATGACATGGCATGGACGGTCCCAATTCCCCATTCTCGACGTCCTGTCTCTCTACATACATTGTTAGTATATGAAGGGACGGACCTGACAGGTATACATGTACATTTTTACACATAACATATGCAGTGTATTTTGTGTATGAAACAACTGCCTCCAGGTTAGCGCTAGAGGAATTGTAAGAAGCAATTATGGTACTAAAACATTTAAAGCTTTGTTGTAATATTATAAGTATGTGTATAAGATGAATGGAGGAGGACTGTATCCAATTCAATTTTTACTCCTAATATTTCTTTCAAGTATCCCTACCTCTCCGTAGCTTTATATATACAATATGTATGTTATAATGTTATAAATGAGCATGCAAATAAATCTGCATTTGTAGTTACTACTTACTACAGGTATAAATCCACATGGTTATTGAGTAAAACATAAAAGTTTAAACTTTATCCGAGCATCTATGCACTATACAAGGTTAAACGGAGTATAGTGAGTAGTTCTCCAAAACGTGTAGTTATCTTATTCATAAACTCATCCCTTTATTACATATTGCTTTAATCCCACTGCACTGACAGAGTTTTAGACTGCAGGCTGCTCACATAGCCCTCAAGCCGGTTTTTAGCTTACATTCGAGCCGGTTTGAGGCCTCAGATCGAGGAAAATCATCTAACGGTTTCTCTAGGCCTGTCGTAGTACTACATAAAAGATACCATGAGAGATTTCTGTCGGCGAATAACTTGTATTTATTTGAAAGTTCTATATAATTCCCATCGGCTGTACATACAAGTATGGTACACAAAACCGACAGGGTACAAGCACAATCAAATCCATTATTGTTTTCCCTCATGATCCATACGCTTTTCTTTCGGCTCATGTCCTCATTAAAATTACACACCTTTTTCAATAAATTCCCTAATTATTTCTTCTTCGTCGTACAAATTTACGAGAAAATGTTGTTGGGATTTTGGATTATAGAAATTTTTCGTAACATTTAAAGCTTAAAATTCACCTTAACATTTTTCGTTAAAATTTTGTTTCTACCTCAACATTTTCCTTAACATAATAATATATAATATTTTGCAATAAAATCTTTCGCAACATTTTGAACCCAAAAGTTTCCTTAATATTTTGCACTACTGCAGAGGAAATTTTGAAAAGTATTTTGAAAACTACAAGAAAATGTGAATCCTCAAATAAAAAGATGAGGATGACACAATTTAGGAAGGCCAGACGATGAGTCTGTGGTAAAAGGATTTTATCCTATCTTTATATACCACTACTTGGATCTTGCACTATTATTACTATAAGAGCAGTTTGTTTGGCATATGGAAATGTCTCTATGTAATCTTCTGTTGACAAAGTGGGTTCTTGCGGTATTCAAGACAATTCATTACTCACATTACCTGTTTCTAATCTGAGAAATGTGCTTGTCATTTAATCCGCTTATGATATTGCCAAGGTGAACTAAATGGCAATAAAATGTTTACATACGTACGAGTAACTTAAAATAGAACAAACTATTAAGATTCCAGCTTATATAAGACTGTGTACATAATTCCATACATTTACTTGTCATTCTAAAGCAATGTACTGAAAATCTACGTATTTTGTGTAAAAAATACTATTAAAAGCCTATCCCTTATCAATACACAGGATGGTACAGGATTGAGAACGAATTTCTTTCCTCCCACACACATACACGAACACTTCTAATAAAAAGCAACAACTTTCTTCTCCTCGTCTTCAATAAAACAAGAGCCATGCAATAACAATCTCTACCCATTGAAAGCTCATCATCATAATTATCACGCAGTCACGTCAAGACTAAGAAATTTAATTATTCTTCATGACTCAAATGCTCCATTTTATTCCAACAAAATAAGGGAAAAAAATCGACTTCATATAGAAACCTTCAATAAGAATTTGAGTAACCATTAAGCCTTGACCTTAACATAATCTACTTTCTTGCTTAGTTTATTCAAACCCATTAAATTTATATCCAAGCATTGCATTGAAACTCAATGCTATAATTTTTTTGTAAATCTAGAATTTCCGAAAAAGTTTCATGAGTTCACATGAAAATAATACCCTGTAGAATTGAAACGAGAGATGATTTTTTAAAAATCCGAACATGTTTTCTCTCCTTTATTTTGGATAGGAGCAACTTTTGCCCTTATCCATTTGAAACTTGTTGTAAATCAAGTCAATTAGGATTAAATAGTAAAACATGCTTTGGGAAGGTTCGTGAACACTGATCGAAATCATAGCAATTTCAAATCCGTTCACACAATTTTCTATCTATTCACAACTCAGAGTTGTAAGTACATAGCCCAGCGTTAAAAAGTTCACAGCTCATGTTTAAAGGTTAGTTCGTGATTTTGTGGATGTAGATGTAGACGACTCTAAATATTCCGTTAACATTATAAACATATATTTTGGTTCCGGAAAAATTCAGTAACCTCAAGACTACTACTTATAACAGTAGAAGTGTCGAGTGTTAGAAGGGAAAATAGTACATACTTCTGTATAGACAATTTATAATAATCTTTGTATAAGATCATGTCCTGAAGAAAATTGAAAGATTTTTGTTGATTCAACCTTACTCAAGTTCTCCTATGATTTGGTATAGGAAAAGAAAAAAAATAGGAAAAGTCGGATTTACTCTGTAGAAGACAAAAGACTGAAGGGGGGGAAATAAGGAAAAATTATTGTTATTGTCAAAAATAAATGAGCCACAGCATTCCACCGCACGATCTATCTTCGTGCTCATATATTGTAAAAAAAAGCTTAGCCTTTAGTATATACACGGGTTGAAAACGTGAGTGTAAAGTGCTTAGCTTAAACCAATACATGTACTTTATGCAAACTCCTATAATAATTTTAACAACTTTTTCCAAAATAGGTTTACGGTTTAGAAAGTTTTCACTTGTAAAAAAAATACCCATCATCTCATCCACAGTACTCTCAGCAGTGGGGAATACTTTATAGACGGAAAAATACGAAAATATATAAGCATTGATAAAATCCTGTGTGTGTGTGTGAAATTTTCCAATATCGTGAGAAGAAGGGTAGTCCCTCTGATTTAAATGATTAGTTCTCCTTCAGATATTATTAGCACACTTACTTTGATGCATAGAAAATCTAGTAAAAGTATAGCTGGATGAGAAAATGTTTTTATTTGTAGGGAAAAGATGGATAGAAGGAAATATTACAAATTATCATATAAAATATTACATAAGCACATTTTCGTGTGCCTAAATTCTTGCATTGTTTCGTCCGTGCTGGCTATAATTATTTTAAAATAGCTTGGGTAAAGGCAATGTCTTATTGTAAAAATATATTTTGTCAAAATTGCGAAAAATTAGGAAATTCCTTGCATTTCTACACCAAGTAGCCACATAATAAGGATTTATTGTTTATTTTTTCCTTTGAAATTCTCGTACATACTGAGCACGTAAGAAGTTGCGGGAATATTTACGTGCCTGTATAAGCTTATGTTCCTGGCCCATTCTCTCAAGGCATATGATCCGGGAGGAAGGTGGTACGAGTTTTTACAGTAGTAGTGAAAATACTATGAACTCAAATGAACGAGATATGAACGCATAGAAAAAAGTCTCACAAATTCTGTCTTACAATAAATGTTTCGAGAATGTGTGTAATCTCCGCTGGGATTTGACTTGACATGTGCCTGAACATTTGCACCCTGTCAAAATAGAAGGAATGTTATAAACTTGCTTTTTTCATAAGCAGTTGAAGAAAAAAAAATTATGGGAAAAAAACTTTTGTGGAAAGCAAAAGCAAGGGAATGTGCCAGTGTGACAAGGATACATATGAATTTTTATAGGGACTAGATGACCTACGGGTCTTCAAGTCACGATGTATTTTTTTCAGTCCTCAAGTCATTGCTACATATATGGCACCCATATATGACTTTTATATGGGTGCATACTATATCTACTAGACACAATGGCACACTACTGTGTCTCAGCCCATCATGTTTCCCATTCACATAAAAAAAAATTAAAAAACCAAGTATCAACTCAATTCTAAAGAGAAGATACGAAGCATTTCCAACCAACGTTACAATGTGGGTCGTAATTTTCGTCACAAACTCAACAAAGTATGTTACGTTTCAATCACACACAATTGAGGCTTGAATTACTATTGTGGGTTATTACTGCGCTGAAATGCTAAAAAGCTTGAAATATTGACCCTTGTAAAAATTTATTGTTTAGAGCGAATCTTTTCAAATTTGTCAGGTGCATTTTTAATGCTAAAAACATTTGACAAAAGCTACACAAATGTTACACGAATGTGTGCACATACAAATTTATGTACCTCAGTGACGTCCAAAGATTCACATGTGTTTCAAATGAATTTATAAAAAACTCACTAGTTTTCCCTAAGAAATTAATTTGGTGTTTGGTGGTAAGGAAAATTCGCATAAAAAGTTATTTTCAAAAATGGTGTGTGAAATTGAAAGCTTGGCCACTGATTAATTGGAGATGGTAAAGGGGAAATTTATTGAAGCCGTATAGTAATTCGATGTAGGTCCCAACCTCTGACTTTTCCTTCATGCTCGCCATCATAAAGCACGTAAAGAAATGGGTTATTGGTAAGAGAAGGTAAAAGTATCCATAATTTCACATAAAATAAATTTGACAAGATGAAGTTCTTAAAGGATTTATTTCTTTAGTTTTGTTTCTTTTTCTGTCTCTCTCTCTCTCTATTTCTCCTTCATAGTTATTTCTAAATCACGAAACCCTGCTTCTTCTCCTGTCATGAATTAATTGAACTTTTGGCTCTGACAGTTTAGAATGTCAAAATTCCATACCTTGCTCATATTTCCTCCATTTCTCAACACAAAAAATCAGAACTCCAGGAGATGATGATCGGAAATAAATTTCTTATAAATACCAACCCAATTACTTGACATGGTGGGATGGCATAGGCCTCGTAAATGAAATTACAAGTTTTTCCTTAGTATTTATTTTCCTACACACCACCATTACGTACATATAATATCCCCGTCAAATAAATTATTAGCTTGATTTTTTTACAATACACCAAAAAACTACCAATTATTTTACTTGAAGGAGTTTCGAAGATGATACACAATACTGTAAAAGATACAGATCGGAGCTAATGATATTTTAGAAAGTTCCATTCCTCCAACCTATTTCTCAATACAATACATTCCGATGAAGTACATGCACAGTCCAATGCCGTGACTTTGTTTTGAAGGCAAGAGAAGACTTATAAATCCATCTAAATATACAAGCCACGTCTACAAATACAACTCAAAGGAACGGCATTCCCAAAATTAAATGACAGTTTGAGTTTAGAGAGAAAATTATTTCAAATTGCACACGAATCAAATGGTCTACTACTTTTTTATATGGGAATTTCTATATTAAACACATTTGTATTAAAATCTTTGTAAATAAGTACGTTTTTTTATCACTACAAGACTCATGGACAATTGAGTATCGTTTAGACTTCCGTGGGTATCACATTTTACAATCTCCTCTCCTTTTAGTTCCTTCATATCCGCCAGCCATACGTAAGTTATAGGGTTGGAATTGGGATGATAATTAACTGTGTGCCGCAAAGTTTCGACAATTTATGACTAATTACTTGCCAGTTCTCCCTTCTCCTATACATCAGACAAGTCTGCAGTGTGAAGTGTACAAGCTCGAATTAAATGTGAGACACACTTAAAAATACAAGACCAACTTGTATTTAAGTACAGTCACTTCATTCATGCACATGTATAGTAAGCATGTGGATCTAAATGCGTATATGCATACTCCTAATAAATATCCTTCGGATTCCACTGTGCTATTTACCATATTTCCTTCTTGTCTTTCCTTATAACTCTCAACCTATACGTTCTGGTAAGAAAACTAGGTTTTAAAAAATGTAATGTGGATATAATAATAACACGACCTAAGATAAATCTCAAGATCCAAAAAACTCTCCCGCAAAAGCTTATCCCCTTCATTAGTCCCTATGAAAATCCATGTAGATATTCCCAGACTCAAACAATCTACGTAGGAACACAAAAGCCGTTGTTATTATTATTACTAGCCCGGAGAACCAAATCAACTTTTTTCCTCTCTAAGTTCCTCAACAATTCATCAATATTGAAATGAAAATCCTTCAAAAAAATTTTTTTCAAAAAGTAATAATTTTTTTCAAATAATTAAGACCTTAAGGTAAATAGTATTGTTGAAGTAAAACCGGGAATGAAAGTTTCTAAAGAGAAAGCAATTTATTTTAATTAATCTTAACACCCCCTTATAATTACCAACTACCCTTCATTTTTTTTACTACTTAATTGAACCATAAGGTACGTATTTTTTCCCTTCCTCAAACAAAACCTATGTAATTATAGAATAGTGCTCGTAGCCATATGCTGTGCTTTCATTTAACTACAAAATAATAATAAATGAGAGCCAAAGGTTTTTGAACCTTAAGTCATTGCAGCTTTTGGTACACTTTTAAGTCATTAATGAAGCTTTTAGCAATGATATTTTACATTTAGAGTTCCGTGTACAGTGTATGTAACTATTGGAAAGGACAGGTTGAAAAAGCTTTCAAGTTATATGAAGAAAGGTCATGGATTGAGGAAAGAGCCTCATGAATTTTCTAAATGATTTCTATTGATACTTATGATAATTTCGAGACACTTGCATTTTGAATATTTCTTTTTACCCTTGGACTAGGCCAATTTGAAAATATGGGAATCTGTACCGTTATAATGGTCTCATGGCAGTCGACGACAGCTCTAAAAAGCCTAGGTAAATTGAAATGATCGGAATAAATATCCCTGTGTGTGTCAATTTAGAGGTTTATCACGACCGTAGTATTTTTAGCCATGGATTTTACCTATGCTTTAAAATGTGTAATCCAAACGGGGCTTTAAGTTACGTATGATTTACCTGTGTAGAATGATAAATCATGCAGACCTAAGACTGTGTGTTCATTATAGTCCTCTACGTTTAACCCAGATACAATAATTATTGAAATTAAAAACAATCGCATCATTTCTAATAATTGACAAATGCATACCAACAACGTGACAGTAGGATTCTCATGCACAGAGACCCTCAATGTTTGCCCAGAGGTAGGAAATTATGCAGTGCAGAGAAATTATATGAGAGCGAAGTTTTCAAAGGAAGAAACAAGTTGAGAGTCACACTCAAGTTTAAGATCCACATCTCATCTTTCCATTCATCTCTCTCTCTCTTGGCTTATTGTTATTATCATTTACCTCAGAAACCAACAGAATAATTTTTCTTGTCCATATCTTTTGGCGCAAGAGAAGGAAAAAAAATTACTCTGCCTTTCAATCTCGCTCAACCTTACCCTTGCATGTGGTATATAAGTAGAGTGACTTGCGTGTGCATACGTTCTATATTGTATTTATCTATGTACGTATGTAGCAAATCAAGGGAAAGAACTGACTGAGAAAACTAATAACATAGTGGCACACTCTCAACTTGAAATCTACACTTAACTTTTCTATATCTTGCTCCCACTTAAATTCTCTCAGGAGATCATCTTACAAGGATTTATACTACATTTAATACAGATTTTAATGCAAGACGCCTTTTTTTCCGTAATACTTTTTTTCACTTTGTCATGTCTCTCCCTACGTAATTCTTTGTTAGTAGGTGAAAATGCATACAAAACACAGGTATTTTTTTTCTTATGCTCTCCAAGGAATTGTAGTCACTTGTCCAGAAGGAGGATTTGACCCTTGAGATCGTATTGTTAAGCACGCCCTTTTCAAATGTCTTATGTAACGCTTTTTTGGATCCACTTTCAAAACTTTTCCTGTCGGGATATCTAAGCCATTAAAATATACGTTGTAACCACAAGGCAAAATTCCTATCAATCATCTTTATAAAAACAAACTGACTTTTACGCTTTACGTGTAAGAGAATCTTTTTAAGGAACTTGTCCTTATTACTTACACTCCCCGTAAACTCTACACCGCACCAGTAAGTACAGCTGAGCCTTCTTAACCTGTTGAAAAAAATATTACTCCTTATTCAATTACAGCCAATTGTGTAACAAAATGATAGGTTCCTATTGTTCTACCGTCCATACCACTTGTTCTACAATACAGAATCCTGTCGCTATATATTTAACTCTAACAAATACATCTCTATAATTTGTATTTCGTAACGTTAGACTCGATCACATTGTTTATAACACTAATTTGTCAATGACAAAAATGTAGGAATGATATCAGGCCCAAGTACATTTATCATCATTTCATGAAAATCAAAAGTAAGTCTTGTCTATTTTTGGAGTCGAAAATAAAAAAAAAAGCAGGTGAGCACGAAGGAAGAAGATGAAATCTGCTCTTTATATGTACAATACAGAGAGTAAAGAAAGAAGGAGATACAAGGCACCTAAACCTAGTTAACTCACTGTTTGGAAAAAAAACCATGATGCTAATCACGACTCACATAAGTTGTTATAACTTGAAATCTCTAATACACAACAAAAGGAGAAAGAATCTCTGACCTACAAGCTCAAGTATGTATTTGCTATACCAAAGCATTATAGCTTATATAAAGCTCCACAATGTATTTATATGAGGTAGGAATACATGGGGAGGCAATGTATAGGAATAGAGGAGATACTTAAATATTTTGGGATGTAACTGAACCATACTGTTGATTATAGTACGTGGTAATGGTAAAGTTCCTGAGGAAAAGGGATGCAGAACAAAGAGAAACTAAAAAAAATACTAGCAAAATATAATAAAAATGACAATTGAAAATAATGACAATAAAATGACCATGACTCACTTATCGATGTGGCGGTGGTGGTGGGGTAGTTGGTAGTTCCTATGCTCTCTCCACTACTCCACTGGACAAAGGTAAAGATGAAAAAGGTTGTAGAGATTCTACCCATGAGTTTTCCATTTAGACGATTTCCCCATGATCTCGCCATTTGACATTTTGGAGGTTTCCGTCTAGTTTTCATTTCATCAGTCCTTTCTGACTCTGTTCAAGATCAAAAATAACATTTGCAATTTCACTCTTTATAGTAATTTCATTTCATACATCATGGACTCAACACGAATTATAATATCAATCAAATTTATTATTGGTCCTCCATAAAAAATCAATGCTTTTTAGTGCTAAAACATTATCTAGTTAAACTTTCCATTTTTTCCTTTCTTTGTCAACCCATGCATTTCTATACAGAAGGTTACCTATAATTATAGGATGAATGTAAATAGGAAGCTTCTGTTTCAGTTCCTGTTTAGTAATAACCCAGAGTAAGTCCCAGATTTATGAGCATCGGAATATATTTTCCTACCGTGTGTTCCGCAGTACTTCACCTGCATTTCCCTTATGTGTCTGCTTGGAAGGAACAATGAAAGTAAGTAAATGACTTGACCCTGGCAAAACAGCCCATTTCCTCCTGCAGCAATTCTAACTAAGTAAGTTGTCTCATTTCCAATCTAGCTAAATAAGCCTTTGCTATCAAACTTTTTTGTATACTACTGTGAAAATACACTTCCTCACCCAAACACAAAACAAAATACAACTTCCCACACTAACAAATTTTCAACTTTCAGAATTAAATGGAATTCCATGTTTTCTTTCTCCCTAACCTGTGCGAACATTTCCTATTCTCTGACAATGGCAAATATCGAACCATTATTGAAAAATAACAATAACTTGTTATGGAATTAAAATTACTATTAAATTTTAAGAAGCCTGACCAGACCAGACTAGAATACACATTCACTTTAAGTGTAAATTTCGAAAGAAGAGCCAAATTAAAAATCCCGCGCCAATTTGGCTAAGTTACAAAAAACCCAAACGTTTGGCTTAAGTACAAGGTTCGTGTTCGAATAATAATAAATAAAAATTATATGGTATAATGCCTCTTCCAACAATAGACGCTTTGAGGGCGTCCGCATATATAATTTAGTGCAGGTATAATTTCCAGCACTTAAAAGGAATTGTCATCAGATTTTGTCATGATGAGCGAAGATGATTACAAGGAATTATACTATGTAAACATAATAGATATGATGACTATGTTTTGACTATAGGGTAAATAATGAGCAGTAAGGAATAATACATGAGGCAATTGCCAAGTATGTAAATAGAAACAATCAAAGGGGATGATGATATTTGCACACACTGTAAAAGTTACGGTAAATCGGGCGAATCTCTCTCTCTCTCTCTATCTCTTTCTTTCCCTTCAATCACACATACATATCCGAATGGATGAGAGGCCAAATCATACTTTATCTTGCGTACAAATATACACACCATAAGATATATAGGAACAAACAGAAGTTAAACGGAGGTTCTTACACCTTTAATGTGTACCATGTAAGCATTAAAATATCAGCATTTTTTCAACCATATTTTTCCCCTTTGGTCCATAAAACGTGCCTTTTTTTAAAATTATTTTTTTATCATTTAACTAAAAGCTAAGTACCTGCTAACCATTTGTATATTTACAACTATAATTAAAAGTCCTTATATGTATGGCTCTGTATAGTCATCACTATCACTCCAAATAAAGGGTATAATTTGCAAAAGGTTACATTTCATAGCTTCAGGGAGCTCTAAACTACAAATCCATAGATACATCATTAACTAAAATAACTCCACGGTTCACCAATAAAAAGCTTAGAAAATCCTCCATCTGAACAAATGCACCTTTAAAACTGACCGACACCTCTACATACAAAAGGCTACTGAAAAACTCAACTTGTTTCCATTCAATCGGAGAGACTCCCACAATTCTCACATATGTCTTAAAGGAAAAGTTCATGCAATAAGATTTTCAGATTCTTCCAACCCACTCAAAGAAATTCGAAGTGAGGAGGACCGCAAGCATTAATTTGACCAATTTGGCTCCAAGCATTTTCCCATATATATTCTCCAACGAACGATCCTATGAACTTTTAATGGCTACTAGAATGTCCAACAATTCTCTCTTTCCTTCCGTACATTGTATGTAAATAGTTGAGTCAAACTAAATCTTACTTTAATTCTACCTATGCTTTATGTATGTGTGTAGAAACTATAGAGGAAAAACTCATTTAAATGCAACTCACACATCATTCTGATAGAACTATTAAGGCTCAGATGACTACCTGGATTACAGGCTTCTATGTATCTCCTATAGCTCTGGGCTACATCATGATAATGACTTTGATCTTCAAGACATGAGTATAAGGAAAGCAGAAAAATCAGCTACGAATCGGAACATATTCAGATTTATGTTCGTTAATCTCTAATTCCTTGAACGAACCATTTCTTTTATCTTCCCTTAGAAATATTTTCCTCATTTGCATAGTAACGTGGATAATCTTGCAATTATTTGCATGCTGCCAGCTGAACAGTATATTAGCAAATCCTCCGGAAGAAACAGATACATTTGATTTTTCTAAGCAGATAAATGACAGGAAAATAATTAAATTTCCGCCATAAATTTCCCCACTCTCCCCTGATTTTGATTTATAATGAGACTCTATAACCCAGGTAAGGTACAAACGCCAGGGACTCCTTGTATAATTATTATAGTTGGAAATTATATGCAGGTATACACCGCAATATAAAACAATTGTGAAGGTTTCGGCAGCAGCAAAAAGGCACTAGGCAAAAAATCTATGTAAAAAAACAGCAGGGAAAAAATGTGCATAAAACACAAGACACAAAAAAAGTATATAAAAAAACAAAAGGTAGAGATCTGGATATTTGGCCGATATTTGTACATTGAATGTCCTACCCCATAAGAAAAATGCACATGAAAAACGTACACAAGTGATATTAAGCTCATGTAGACAATTTTGATTTAAACTAACTACAGCTGGGAAGATAACATTGAGAGACAGATGCTTATTAAAGAGGATATCGGACATATTGAGGATGATCTGACAGGATTTCAAAAGGTAGAGAGACATTCTCATGCCAATTGGAAACCTTTATAGATGAAGCTGATAAAATAATAAGGGAGAGAGGGCACATTTCACAACACAAATATTTTCTTGTATATGTTTCAGAACCATCTCCCAGAGCTCCGCTCCAATGAGAGACCATCGTCCGCTTACTTACTTACTACTACTACTACTACTACTACTACAGAGAACCAACAATGGAATTGTAATTGGGATTTGGAACCCTGTAATCAATTTATTACCAATAACCTTAAACAATATTTATTACCATATTACAAGCTCATAGGGAATAGAGAATATGGGGTAGTTCATCTCCCATATTTTTTCCTTCTCTATAGGAATCACATTAATCAATATGAGGGTCGTCATATGTAAAAATCGTGAGACGCGTTTTTCTCCTCGATCCAACAAGAAGTTACGTCCTGAAATAAGTAATGGATTTTCCTGTAGGAGAGTTGCCATCATTCCATCCATCGTAAGTATGTTATGATACGAGTCCATCGCGTAATATCTGTCTTACTTATTATATGTTCAAGTTTTGAGGGGAAGTTTTTCCTATGTAACTCCTTGCCAACTTACGACTACACATGTTGTAGTGCTAAAGATATATAGAGAACATGTATATTTCAGTATGGAGCAGCATGCGAATAAATTTTTATATGCAGATGCACGTGAAGAATTGAGAAGGTAACGGGAGATTGGCGATACTTGTTCTCTTTGCATACGCGTCTGCTTTTTTGACTGGATGGCCTACTGCCTCCGGTCCACAACAACAACATCATGTAATCCGACTCCACTCTATACATTTTAGCTTATTTGTTAAGAGAGGAGCGAGTCTTTTCCCATCCTGAAATTCATCTTTCGAGAGAGACTCAAGAGTGAGAGAGAGAGAGAGAAGTTTCATATCCTTTCCCAGATTCATTCCAATCTTTATACTCTATGAAAACACATGTAAAAAAACTCATGTTACCCATCCCCATAGAGACTTGATTGTGAGAGATCAACAAAACTGTAGACGATAAAGGAACGTGTTCTCAACCTCTACATAGTCTCGCTCATCCTACATAAAAAGTAAATTGTTGATTAGTGTGTTACGACTACACCGCACCACTTCTTCTGGCCTATCCTTAAACCTCTGACTTACTCATATTATCAATTCCTCCATCATCGTCCCTTCACATTATATAGGAAATATGTGTAAAAGAACTTGTGAAAAATCCACTTCATATCTATACGCTTTGCATATTTCTAGTTAATATAGGGAAATTGAGAGAGGTGCGGATACGCATTGTAACATTGAAATATTTCATCATAAACAATGGAGTAATACGTTAAAGACTGGATTTTGAGAACACGGATATGATGAGCTCTTCTTATGCAAGTCTCACAAAAATTCCTGGGTCATCGTAACATATTTTTCTAATAGCTCCTATGTATTGTTAATGTCTAAAAATGTTTGTGTCCTTCCACACATTCACACACCCTGGCAAAAAACGAGTCTTCAAAATTTAATACGTCAGTAGAACACTATATACAATTACGTAAGGAACAATTTTTTTGAAACACACTAAAAAAAGTAGGAATTATTGTTAATCATCATTTTTTCTCATCCCTGATGAAATCATCCCTTGTCAGATATATTCCTCAAAATAAGATAGGATCAGCAGGAGATGAGAGGAGTAAGTGAAGGGGGGGAACAAGAAAAAACAGTATGAGAAATAATTGAAATTTTGTAGGAGTAGGAGTGGGATTTTGAAACATCGTCTCTACATGTACGTTATGATAAAAACGTCATTAAATGTCCCAAAATTATCATTATTATATAATCAGTTTTTCTTTCTTTAGCCTTAAGAATTGGTAAAGCTGCGAGGGAAAGAAAAAAATTAATGACAATGCTATTCATGCAAAAACATTGTTAAGGACATGCTTTCCTGGGGATAGAAGCTGTATCTGTGCTACAACGCTGTAGCTATGCAAGTTCTATAAGAGATTTAATTTCAACAATGAATCTCTCACCATTTGGGGACATGTTACTTTGAAAAAATTATTTTGGCCAAGTTAAAGCAACAGCTTTTCTACTGGTGTCATAAATAATAAGGCATAAATAGGAAAAAAAGTGTTTGTTGTCAACTCATCCATCACAGATTGGGAGTCTTGGCATGTACATCTCCATGGAACATCATCTACTCCGTCAAAACATGACAGCATTAGTGTCATTGTTGAATAAGCATTTGAGCTTATGGGATTTTTAATGGACATTTTCTTGTGTCCTATACTTTTGTATAACATGTAATGTACAAACATTGCATTGTAATAAATGTTACAATGATATCCAAGTGCTATTTAAAGGAGGTGGTAGCAAGTAACAGCCCTAGTAATTAGCACCTTTTTACATGAGTCTCTTCAACTTCCTCATATACTAACAATAATGAAAATAATGCTCATAGTTTTTATGTTACTACCTAGAGCTTTAAATAGCAACAGAGTTTTAGCACATGAGAATTAGTAGTAGCAGCGTTACCATATGTGTAGCTTCATTTGTCTAAATATTTTCAATTCTTTTTTTATATCTCCACAAACAATCATTCATTATCACCTGCATAAGCCTACAGCCAAATGATTAATATATACATTGCCTGTAAGCATCCTATCTTTTTCTAAAGGAAATTAACACGGGGATTTGAAGAAAAAAAAGTTAACAATAATAATTATAATTTTTTAGAGACAATTTATTTTGAAGGAACTTTTTTTATTTCCAGAGGCAATTCCATTAAAAAAAAGTCTGAGAAAGAGGAATCCTTTACTGATAAATTGGAGTGTTTTTTTGTGAGATGAAAATCCCGCTGTAATGACAAGGGTCGTTAGATTTTCTCTATTTTTTGACAACTTCAATATAGTTGTTCGTAAGGTGAGGCTAAAAGTATTTTTCTTACATCTTGAGAAGAAAAATTCAAGCTTGAGTTTAAAGGAAGATTTTATGACCAAAGGAATTAGCTTCGGTGGTTTTGGTTATGCTCGTCCTCACACTTCAAGAAGGAATATAAGGTTGTGGAAATATTACCATGTTGTAACTTTGCAAGATGTATAAATGTTCATAAATATTTTTGGTGCTCTTTCATTTCTAAAGAATTTTGACTGAAATGGATTCTGACAGCTTTGTACATGTACATACTGCAGACTATGAGATGAGAAATATGCCTTTTGGAAGTGAGCACCAAGAGTGTCTTTTTGCAATTCAAAGTCAAGGTATTTACTATACTCATTGAGGCAGCCGTTCCAATGCTTTCAATGCTTTTGCACATTACGTGTAAATTGTGCACACCAACTTGAGAGATAATAAAGGAGAGAGGACATATTTGTGTATAAGATATTACGAGCCACACGTTCAATTCCCTGCTGTGTTTATAATGGAGTAAATGATGGTCAAGGTAATAAATCCTATTCAAATTTCTCATGTACATACTGTTTTGTTAGAAAATTTTGAGGAAAAATGACAATTCAGGTGGAACTGGTACTGAGTGAGGAGACTCCTTTGCTTGAGGATCCGCTAAACTACTATTCAATTGAACTAACAACTCAAGTTCAACAAGTTTCAGGCACATATAGTAAAGCTCGACGTGAAGGAAACTTTTAAATTACAAAACTAATTTTAGTGCCCCCAATAAAAGACACATTTCAACTTGTTTCACAAATCCTCTTAGTAGCCATTTACATTTGAAAGTGTCAGCTTGGCTACAATATTTTATAAAACTAATTATTTTCGCTAAAAAAAATTCCCTCAATCCTTTCCATCATTTTCTGCCCCCATAAAATTTCACCATGGTTGATTTTTCTTTCACAAAAGTTCCTCTGCTAACATTCTATAAAAACCTCCTAAAATTTGCAATTTCAATGAGTTTACAATGTGCGGCTCGAGAAAATCAAAGCCTTTCTTACGTCTTTCCGTCAAGGGAAGGTCAGTACCACGGCAGGAGGTCTGGAATTCTACTAGAATTCCTATAACATCTCTCGTTAATGTCTTGGAGGAAATTTCCGAAAATCAGTAATTTTTCAGCAAGAGCAGTTTTTAAACCCAATAAATGTATGACTTGGGGTATACCATGGGGCGACTTAAAACTTTAGGCGATATATGCAAAAAATTAATACGTTGAATCCAAGGTCGATCGCACTTTGTCTTTTCTGTAGAGTCAGTTTGCAATTTACAAGATGATAATAACTTTTACATGGTTTTCATGTCATTAGGGAAGGAGCTCTATTGAATTTACCTAAAACTAATTATTATTTCTCTCTTAATTTAGTATCCTGTCCACCTAGTAAATAAGTACCTGCCTAACAAATTAAATTGACTGAACTTTGGTAGAAGAATAAATACCGTAAACTCATTGGATTAGAATATACTTTCATATAATGTGGAAGGATGAACTCGCATGAAAGTCAAGGCTTGTCACCACCCCTGATTAGTTAAGGAATTTGCTCTTGCTGTTGACACAGATTCTTAGCACTGAGATGCGTAAGTACTCAGCCTGTATACACAAGCCTGTCGTAGATGTTATGACCTACGAAGGCTAGGGAGTGCAGCAGGAGCTCAAAGAATCCACAGACAAACCTACACCACTAGCTCTCTACGCACACCGTCCTCTCCACACGTCTCACATAGTTCATCTTTTTGATCCTGAAGGTGAAGATGATGTTTGCCTATAAGAATTGTTCCCCTACACATACACACACATCAATCCTTTACCATACCACTAACATCAATGTTTACTAACATGCTGGCTCTCCTTTAATGTCAATGGATGTGTATAGCCCGGCCATTTGGCCAAAACGTCCTCAAGTTACGATGGCCTAATGCAGCGTGTTATTTGATCCCTTTGTTATATTGTTCTTTGGATTAATTTCCTTACCAGCACATCTTCTTCACTTGTAACAGTAAAATAGACCAGAAATATTGGTTTACTTTCCTCCAACTCTCAAATAGTGTCAACTGAACAATAACATTGGTTCCTTACATGACCATACCATATAGCGTACACCTGCACTACCTACAACCCTATACAGGACTTTAACAAAAGCTCCGACAGTTATCGCAACGAATGTAGCACCAAAATCATTTTTACAGATGGAATTTTAAAAATAAATACCTTAGCCTTTTATAGTCATATAAAATAACAAGCAACAATTGATGACAAGCTCTTATTAAACCAAAAGACAACTCCAGCTAAATTCTTTCCGCAACTCCCAATTACTTTCACAGCCAAAGCCAATCAGTCAAAAAGGCATATTATAATATGGAGCTATACAAATAATGCACACACACCTACAATATAATAATAACAAGGACAAACAATCCCGTAAGGAAATATATGGATTTAATCCTTTGAATTCACGTCCGCCTCTTTACCATATATCTCTCTTATTGTCTTCTACCAACTCACGGCAAGCAGACGATTAAGAAGCGATCCTTATGGAAGAGGAATGTAACATTAAATACATTTTAGGAAAAGTAAAAATAGGAAAAACATTTCCCAGCGAGACGATAAGGGAAGATTATTTCTCTGTTTATTTTCATTCCCTTTTGCCACATCCTTATTTACTTTGTTAGGATATTACCGTTCACCACCTGGCAAATGTATACAACTCACCTGGCTCTTATTTAATTCCCACTGCCCAACTTCAACTTCCTTTCCCTTCCTATTTCTACACAATTATATACAATAATCCTGAGTTCCAAACACTTGCTTAGGTTCAGACCTTTACCATTCCTCCCTATATATTATTACATAGGATTTTATCCTATACTATTACAAGGTTCAACACAAAGTAATTATGCACAATGGGCTTTAAAATGTATGTCAAAGAATTACTGTAGGATCCTTTCTGCTCTACGTGATAAATCATTGAGGATGGAGTCTACACAGTGCTACCACTAATGCTATATAGGAAGATATGTAATATTCTTTTGTTTAAAAAAATTCTTCTCTTAGGGTTCAGAGCTAAGGTGATTTTTAAGGGTTACGTTTGGGTCCACATAAAAATTTCCCCTTGGTTGACAAACATGTTTATAGTTTTTCAAATATCTTGAGACATACAAGGGAACGTGACGGAACATAATTAATTAGGAAAAGGACAGGGACTCAGATGGAGAATAGTAATGTAGGATGGGTATGAGAGAAGAACCGTTTCCTATAACAGAACCTTTGCTTTGTGTACGAGAGAATAATAAAATTAACTGCTTGTTCTAACTCTCGAGATGATTTATAAAATCAACAGAATATTACATGGTTGATTGGTTTCAGTCCGTTGTAAATAGATAAATGAATAGCTTGCTCAAACAATTGGATTTGTGGTAAGAAAGGTAATAATATTTGAGAGAGAGAGAGAGAACTGAGAGAAGAGTTTAGAAAGGAAAAATAAAGAAATTCCTACCCCAACTTTTGACACTAATGAGGAGCAAAGGAATCATGGATGCTATTAGTAAAAAAAACAAATGGGGAATATTTCAGGCAAGTAGTTGTAGCTCGTCAAATCCTACTGAAATGGTCAATTTAATTTAATATTGCTGCCTTTAAATGGTGGTTGCATATAAAAACCACTCCCACACTCCAAAGTGTAATTTAACCTAGAATTTTTGACTTATGATTATTTGACAGGCCCACGCGAAAAAAAAATACCCAACCCTTCATCGTATAGAATTAAATACTACCACATCATGTCACCGGGTTTTAACTGTACAACGAAAGCTTTACGTTAATTTTTAAGATTAATATTCCTAATTAAGCATCAAATAATATTTCAAGTCAAGAATTGAGAATTTTTTTTCATAGTTATGGAAGGATGCGTAATTACTCTATCGTATCGTAGTAAATAAGATTGTCAAAGTTAAGTTAAGTACCTCGTTTGGAATCCGTTATGTAAGCTGGGAGCTCCAGTTGAGGGAAAAATGCAACCCCAATTGAAACGATACTTGTTGACAAATCACTTTTTCTTGATGTTTCAATCCAAATTTAATACTGGCAGAAGTCACACTACTTAATCTATGTATTTTATGTACAAAAAGGGTTTTGTACGAAATCACAAATATAGCTTTCCTATATTTGATTGACCAACAATAAAAATAAAACCACAATAAAAAATACCTATGCAGTATTTCAATTAGCACTGTAGGGTTTTTCCTTTTGTTGGGTTGTAAACTGGATTTCTTGCGTTTTATGTATATCAGCTCTCTTGCTATGCTTTTAACTCTAGCGTATATAATTTTGCACGTGTCTTTCTGTCAAGAATTGAGGAGATGTCATTAGAGGAAATCACGACAGTAACTTTTTTTATCAGGGATAATTATTTCTGGAGTAGATGTTAGATTTTTGTGTGAGAATGGAGATATTAAAAAATCACAGGTAATAAGACAAAAAAATGGGACATTATTCTGTGAAAAATAAATTCACTTGAAAAATTCTTGCTTTACTGAGGTAGTGCTGACGGAGCTGGTCGAGATAGATTTTGGTTTTTAGTTCACTCGTACAGGAGAGGAGAAGAAAGCGGTTGAAAAACCGGATATGAGACTATAACAGTACAAAGAACGTACCTCCGGTGTGCTCTTCATAAGAGATCCAACCATGGACTGGCGAGTATTAACCAAGTTGGATTCAACGTGAGGTGAGGTGACCATCATCATATTCCATACGTGAGAAGCAAAATGTTGGTAGGAATAACGTATATAGAAACATAATGTACCTCAGCCTCACCACAGTAACATTTAACATGAGGGCAAAAATGAAATGAGGAGCTTGGGTAAAGTAATAGTGAAGCTTGATTTTTCTGAGGGTATGCTCTGGCTTTGGTCGTAGTAATAGTAGTGTTTACAAGCGGTGAAATTAATGATGAAGAGCTTTCCCGTGCGGTGTATGTGTGTTGTGTGTATAGTAGTGCCTCCCAATGTGACATGCCTACTCTTCCCGGATAGTATCAATAAGCTAGTTGTTGTAGTAAAGAATGGATTCTCATCATCCCCTCACCATCCTGTGGTTGTGTACTTGCTGTATTAGTAAAGTTTATCACGTAAATCCTATTTTATGAATCAAATGTAACTTGGGTTTTGTTGCGTCGTTGCTGCTTCTTAGTTAGCTCTTTGAGCATTCTATTCACGGCTTGTGTTGTAAATGCTTTAATAACTACCCTGACACTGCAAACGTAAGTAAGTGGTATGAAACTCATTCGTCGAGGGTATAGGAAGACAGAGCGAGAAGAAATATCCTCTTGATGAGGCCAACAATGAAGCTTTACGGAATACAATGTTGAAATGGAAAGGAGCAGGTGTGCAGCTGCCATGTAACTGTAGTTTCCTTAGCTTCATCGCAATTATTACTTACAAACCTGAGGAAGTGATGATGATAAACAGTCTCCAGCTTTGACCAAATTATTAACTTTTATCTGTAGGGGTCTTGGGAGAATGTGAGCAAAAGAATTTGGAAGTTTTAGATCCGAGTTGATATGGAGGTATTTAATTGTTATTGTATTACTTTTATGGCTCTCGGAGCTTTGTAGTGTAGGAAAATACTCGATTACGGAGGTTTTTGTTATTATGTAAATTATTTAGCTGATACTAAGTTTCCATGGATTAAAGCGAATCTGTGAATCTGAAAAGATGCAATAAAATCTGATCCGGTTTATGGCGTTAGAACTTAGAATTTAGAAAGGAGTGATGTTGTAAATCCTGAGTGCTGACTAAGTGGTCCATTCATGCCTGCCCTGATCCTGCTGTTTTAGCTGTATGCAAATTTTTTACAGACTAGAAGATCATGATTAAAAATTATGGGAAACTGCATGGGTAAATCACCGATATAAAGAACAATGGTGGAAACTATTTTTATTTTTCTAAATTAGTACATTACATTTATGCGTAATAAGAGATACCTTAAAATCAGTCACATCTTATTTATTGATAAAAAGTGAAACTTGTAAATAAGGAAGTTCTAATGTCAACATTGGTCAAAGCTAAATGATTCCCATTCTTTCACTAAATGGTTTACTTACATAGTCAGACATGATTTGAAATTATAACTAAAAATAGTACACTCTAGGAGATATTTAAGCACATATTACTAGTGACCAGGGAAGATCCCTGGAGAATGCGTATTGAAAAAAAAGATGTTTTAGCAATTTTCCCCGATTTAACAACGATTAATCTCTACAAAACATAGTCGAACAATTCTACCACTGCCATTCTTGAACCACAGTGACGGGAACCGTTTCGCCACTGGAATCAAGCTGCAGTTGAATAATTTCGGCTGGATCTGCCGTTACAGTGATTATTTGATTTTGTCCAGCCTGAGAGATGAAGGTATCGTTCGGCTTTTGGTAATGAATGATGACTTCATGAGGCTGAATCGTATGAAGGTCCTGCTGGCAAATCTGCGATTGAATGATACCATCGGCCTCAACAATCTGCGGCACAACTGGCTCCACCGCTTGTTGGGTTTCTTCTACTTGCTTCACAGATTTCTTCATTGTTTTCTTCCTCGCCTGATTCGGTCTCCAAGGCTTGCTCTTTTTTGAGGATTTTTCTTTCCAGCCCGAAATGTTGACTTTATCAGACTGAATAAGTGCATTGTCAATGCCTCCATACTTGTAGCCCATTCTTTTGAGGATCCGACGTAGACTTGTTGTACTTCCTTTAAAATTAATCTTTATTTTTGCTTCGGCCAACACTAGCGGTATGGTTGGAGCCACTCTAAAACAGTAATAATTATAAATAATCTTTTAGAAATTACGTTATATTTAAATTTAATAAGCACAAAAGAATCACTATTATGGAAAAGGTAGAGCGCGACCGTATAGCATCTTTCTAGGCGTACACCAAAATATTAACCTTCAATTTTAATGTAATCGACACAAAACAAAAGTCAATGAAATTCATCCCGGCCCCCGGGATTATTGAAGGGACTTTTAAAGCACAGCTGCAAACTCACCTTCGATCATACATCTCACGAATGATAGTTCTCAAAACCTCTTCCCCCTCCTCTCCAACCGAATCCAAGATAGTTTTTGGTCGATTTCGTTTCTTCCCTGGAGTTTCCAATTTTCCCAACCTAAGGACTCTCTTGGCAATTTTCCCAATAGTTTTCGTTCCCACATTCAATGCAGCAGCAGCGTGATCCTGCGGACCCCTTAAATTATGTATAAGGTCTGGATCCCTCTTAGCTCGTTTGAAAAAATCCCACACATTCAAAATTAACTTTTGAGCTTGTTCATTAAAACTTTGACCTGGGAAGGCAAAAGGCAAGCGTACGGCAGGCACTCCGTTCTCCATATCTTTTGTCTCCGTTTTCGTACAATTATTTCTTGACTTCCTCTCCTCCCCCAGGACTTTCTCACATTCACCATTTCCATTATTCAAATCCGGTTCCACTTCCACCAATACCATGCCTTTTTCCAGTCCACTTATACCCGTGTCATCATCTGAAATTTCCGAGATACTCACGAACGTTGCACTAACTTTCGACTCATCAATGATCATCGCCGTGTCTTCTTCCGTCTCCGTTGCTAATAATTGTTGGGGTAATTTTATCTCATTTATTGGATCTCCCCTTAGTAAACAATTCACATTTTCCACTTCCACCGCCCCTTCAATTTCCTCTTCAGTTAATTCAATTGTTGTAGTCCCTACAATTTCTCTCACATCTTCCGCTCTCACAAACGTCCCTTCTTCCTCCATATGCTCCATCCTGGCTGGATCACTCACAATTTTTTATTCTATATCAATACCATTGAAAATCAAAATAAAATATTCCACAGTATATACATAAGTTATACATAGAACCTTTTTCAAAATTCTCTTCTATTACATTTCATGCCCTTTCAACGTGTATTTTCTCTAGAGCAATTTTTTTTATTTTACAAATACGAATTTGGCAGGAATTCCGAATATTAATTCTATAATTCCGTTAAAAGTCCAACTCCACTAGAATCTTTTTAACTCAATTCGAGGGAAATAAAAATCAGTAATTTAAGAAATTGAATACAAGTAAAATAAAATAGTGTGGCTTTAAAAGTTGGCTCGCAAATAACCTTGCTCTTTTCTCCTTCTTATTGGGACCACTGATGCTTACGCGTGTCCCGGAGAAGGCGGGAAATGCCCTGCACTTCGATTCCCTTCAGCCTTCCATTTGAAAATATGACAAGTTATCTTGACTCCCTCACTCTCACTCACTCGCTCCATCTATATCTATAACATAACGTGCTCCTGTTTAGGGGCACAGTGATACTTACGTTAAAACGTTTTCTTTATTTACACATATCTTATGTCAGATATACAAACACACATTATAACAATTAGTTAAATTTGAAAAAAAACGATAAAATTTTATCTAGTGAAATTTTAATAAATAAATTCAGTGAAAGAGCGAAAGAGGGCCATTTAAAGGTTCAGTATGCGATAAAGTCATTTCTGGGATGACATCCTTTATGTTACTTAAGTTACATTTATTTTTAATATAAAAAAAATGGATGGAAATACAGAGGGTGAGGCGCAGTAATTGAAAGACTTTGTCATGACCCATAACTGCCTTTGTACTTGACCTGGACAGGT